>VZUI01046065.1:0-65764 GCA_013401135.1 Cettia cetti | reverse complement strand
TCTCTTTTTTTTTTTTTTTTTTTTTTTTAATCCTTTGAAAATGAAATAATAATTTTTTTTTCATTTTAATGCCTTTTTTTAATTTAATTTTGGAAGTCCTTCCTGCCCCTCGCTGGGTAAACACGAGGGAGAAATTACCGAGAAGAAATTGATGGGGATTTCAGTCGGACATCTGGGTCTGTACGTTGTGCTCGTCCTCGCTCCTCTCTGCCTTTGGAAAACTTCAGAAGGGACAATGGCACCTTCTCTCTTTCTATTTCTCCGAGTTTATTTCTTCTGGTTTGGTTCAGTTTGTCCCCTTTCCCCACCCCTTTCTTTCCCTTTTTAAAAAGAAAAAAAAAAGAAAAAATCTATCATTGATTCAGTATGAAATGATACTTGTAGATTTTGGGTTTGTTACTTCTTTTTTTTAAGGCTGATTTTTTTTTTTTTTTGTGTTACAAGGCCACTTCTCATGCATATTGGCATTTTTTTTCCTTCTTTCAGAGATTTGTAAATACACAATGGCAGGAAATTTAATGCACAAAAAAAAGGGAAAAGAAACTTTACAAAAAACCACAAATAAATAAAAAAAAATCTGTTCTAGTTTTCAGGAGGGGAAGCGTGACCGAAACGCACTCCCCTCCTGCATATCGCTGATGCAACTTCCTGTAACAAGCACTTTGTATAAAAAAAAAAAGTGGACTTCCTGCTATAAGGCACAGGTATTTATTCTGTAACCGATTTTAGACACACACACACACACACACACACACACACGCAAAATATTCAAATAAATGTGATCACTTAGTGCAAATGCCTCGCTCTGCTGCAGCTCTTCCCCCGGGAACACCAGCTCCGGCGGGAGGCTCCAACCTGCTTTGGGAAGGAAACACTCCCCAGTCCCGCGGGGGCCGGACCATGACGGGGGGGTTCCGGGGGCTGTTCGGGAGGGAGCAGCTTGGCAGTGGGTCCCAGATGCAGAGGGGGTCCCCAGCAGCGCCCATCCCGTGTCCCAGCCCCGTGGGAAGGTGCGCTGGAGGTGTGGCTCTCCACCAGCTCCGTCCCAGGCGGCGAGGATGTGAGTCAGGCACGGAGCCGGCCAGGCCGCATCCTGCCCATGGGCTCCAGAACAATCCCCATTGTGGGATGGGGGCTGGGTCGGGGACAGCAGCTTTCCTGGCTCTGCCAGCATCCACCATTCCGGCCATGCTGCTGCCCTAGCACCCAGCCCTTGGGCCTTCATCCCCGCCTAAAGCCCCACTGCCCCCTGGGGCTTTGTGGGTGCTGGCAGCACCCTGAGCTGGTTTGGGGACCCTCTGTCCTCATCCAAGGCTGGGAAGGGTGAGGAGGAGCCCTTTGTCCAGGACGTGCAGTGGGGCCATGGGCTAGCCTGGTTGGGGCAGGGCAGGGGTGATCTTAGTCTGGGGAAAATGAGGCTGACTTCATAAAGCAGAGCAGTGTCCTAGATGCAGGAGGGGTTTTCCATCGCTCTCTTCAGGTTCAGCTTGCTTTATTTTTTCCTTGTTGCAAAACACCCCTGGTTTAGTTCCGGTTTGGATTCCCCCTGTAATGCTTTAATGGGAACTGGGAAGGGGAGAAAGTCTCAGTGAGCTGAAACAGGGGAACAGTGGTTTCAGTGAGCTGAAACAGGGGAACAATGGGCTCTCACTAATTTCCCCCATTCCATTCCAACAGAGGTGGCAGCACAACCCTGGACAACTTCTCAGGCAGTGTTGGGTTGGCGAGCCAGCACCTCCTGCCCCTGAGTGTTCTTGTACACACAGGCTGCAGAGCCTGGCAGCTCAGCCCTGCTGTCCTGCTGGGTTCTTCCCAACCCTATCCTGCTCGGTCTGTTCAGGAAGCCCCCAGTCCATTGGGATATTTGGGGGTTTGCTTCTCAGTCAAAAGCAAAGCACTCCAGGGTGGCAGGAGGGAGCAGGATGCTCTCATCCTCCACAAGGATCCCATGATGTCTCCCCTCCATGTTCACAGGGCCAGCTGCTGAGGGGTAAAGAAGAGCCCCGGGGTGATGGGGATACAGGCAAGATGAGTGACGTCCCTCCCTGTGGAGGAGGGTCCCCAATGCACAGCCAGGGCCACCCCCCACCCCAGGGACTCCCCAGCCATGGCCCCTAGGCTTGGTGCCTCTAGGTTTGACTGCCCAGCTGTCCTCTTCATCATCATCCTCTTCCTCCTTGGCACAGCTGCCTCGTCCTGTGATAGGAGCAGCTGCCAGCCCAGGCATTAAAGCACCTGTCACCTACTGATGAGGGGACACAAGCACAGCCCCCACTCTGCAGGGTGACCCCCAAAGATAAGGAGTCTCCCTGCCATGGGCCACTCTTACCCCACGCCTTTGCTGGAGGGACCAGCCCCAAAAGAGTGGGTGCCCATGCAGAGCAGAAGGGCCACAGCCCCCTCTTGCCCCCACCCTCCAGGAAGAGCCCCTGGTGTCCTGGGTGCCCCAGCTTCCAGGATCATCAGTGCCATCAAGCCCCATGTGCTGCTGGTGGTGAGGAGGAAAGCAATGGCCCCATGGGGTCCCCCCATGGAGCAGGAGGAGGAATGTGTGCCTATGGCCCTGTTGGGATATTGGTGTCCTGGGAGGGGAAGTGCTGATGCTGGGGTGCACAGCGGGGTTTTATTGATGGATGGCTCTGTCCAGGGGGTGGGGAGAGCAGGGGGAGCAGAGGCACATCCATAAACAGCTCGAGTTGTGAATGGAAAGAGACGGATTAGGAGCCAGGTGAAAACATGTCACACGGTGGAAAGAAAAATGAGCAGCTGGGCCAGACCAAATTGGTGTCTGATGAAGGACGTGGGGCCTGGTGGAAAAAGGATCCCAGGGCTGGCAGTGCTGCACGGGGGAGGCTGATGGGGAACAGCTGGAGCTGGACACGCACATCTGGTGGAGCAGGGTGAGGGGAGAGGCAATGGCTGCTGCAACCACCGTGCCACTGGCCACCACACTCAGGCACAGGGCTGCGGCTCAGCCCTCGGATCGGCACGGCAAGAGGGGCTGATGCTTCACTTTCAGGCTGACCCTGGGAAGGGGGCACAGGCCTGTGGCCCAGCCCTCAGCAGGGATTTACCCAGTGGGGTTCAGGCTCTCCTCTGCCAAGGGGTCCCCAGGTGGAGAAGCCACTGCCTCTTCCTCCATTTGCATACATGTAAATAAGCAATCAACATAATGAGGGCGAATGCAAACCAAACTTTCAGTTTGCAACCAAGTCCTATTTTTAACCTTGGAAAAGGGTTTCAGCAGGAAGCTGCAGACCCTGCCCTGGTACCCATCAGCACGTCCAGCCGTGTGGGTGCTCACACTGATCCTTCACCCCAAAGCACTGCCGACCCCACCACACCACTGGGTCAGTGCCCGTTGCGCTCTGTTCCTGTTACCAAAGCGAACAGAAATCCCACATCTTTGTGGAAAGATGGACCACACAACATCACACCCTGCCTTGCAGGAGCCTTTTTGGGCAGCTCTCCCACCCACTGAGCCCCAGGTCCTGCTTCCAGCCAGGGTGTGTGCCCCGGGAATGCCCTCGGCGTCTTGGGAGTGAAAACCCCATGCTTAAACATGAGAGTATATTTAGACAGTGTCAATTTAAGTTTGCACATCAACCTTATAAATATGAAAGCCCATCTCCACGAGATGTTTAAGATACCTCATCAACCCTTGGAAAATATGCAGGAATATTAATTAGCCAGATTTGGGTATTATCTTATAATTAATAAATGAAGAGACTCACTGCCTAAGATGAACCACTGGTGTTTCATTGGGTTTTGTTGCTTTTTTTAAAGAAAAGTGTATTTCTAAGGTAATTCACTCCTTTTAACCCAGGCTGGCACAGGGGCTCAGAGGATGCAGCCATGCCAGGGCCAACCAGGGTGGGACACAGTACTCCTTACACCTGAGGGGACCCTAAAAGCTGGTGTTTTACAGCCCCTGATTTTGCCTCAGCTGGCAGCACTGCCTCTGAAGACAGAGGGACACAGACAAGGTTGGAATCCTGTCCCAGCTGCAGCAGCCTCAGGCCCAAGATGGAGGCAGAAAATGCAGCCCCACTCCTCAAAACACATATTTTTTGCTTCTTCCCTTCCTGCCCTCAATCCTTGCCTCCTGCCCTCCTGCTCTGTTCCCCTGGCTGTTTCACTCCCTCCAGCTGGGCCAGAATAGAACTTCCCAGTTGCTGTAGAAACCCAAATGAAGGACACACTTCAAACAAAAATGCCAAACAAGAAATGGCTTTGTGTGAGCCCGGATGGCCGCTTTTCCTTGCCAGGATGCAGTGGCTTTTGAGGCCCTTCTTTGGGGCACCCTGTACGGATGGGGAGGGCTGTAGGGACAGGGGAGGCTCCCTCACAGCCCTGAAAGTTTGTGTTAAGCAGCAAGCAGAGGCTGGGGGGGTCACTGGAGAATGCACTTCAAAGATGTCCATCACCCATGGGATGCTGCACTGCAGCCACTGGGATTTTGACATCCCTGCCAGCTCTGGCCCCATCTCCCCCTCTGGTCTTAGAGCTAAGACACCCCTGGGACCCCAAGGGGCATCACCACCTGATTTGCAAGATTTTGGGGTGGTCGAGCAGTTTCCAGCTGCTGGGAAGAAGCTCAGGGCTAAGCAGGGGACAGCTGGACAGAGGGCGGGGACACCAGCACAAGCCTCAACGTCCAGGTTGGATGGCCTAGGCGGTGGGCCAGGTGGCAGAGCCACGTCCTGTGGGCACAGGGAAGTGGCATCAGAGGAGCTGGGTGGGGATGGAGCAGCAGCAGGCGCTGTGGGCCGGAGCTGTCCCGGGCCCCCCCGGCGCGTGGCGGCTGGCGGGGCCGGGGCGGCGCGTGGGTGCGGGGCGCTGCCGGCTGCCGGAGCTGCCATTGTTTGCCTTCAATCAAGATGTTTCAGGCAGAATCAAAAGCACCAACTGGGGAAATCATCATCACAAAAAATCTTGCGCCTGCAAAATAGGTCAAGTAAGACTCCAAAGAGAGAGAGCGTCTGATCTGCATTGCAAGGAAGAATAGCAACAGCTGTGATCTCCAGTATATATGGATGGGCTGGGGGGGGATAAATATATATATCCATGCATATGTATAACCGCTTACAGCTGTTGGGCCGTATGTTCATTAGGGCCAACTGTTTTGGAGGCAGAGGGATCAGCGCTAATCGGGAAAGGGAGTTTATCATCATATTCAGAGGCAAAAGTGTCAGGAGCAACTGCGGCCCCCCCGCCCCGCAGCCCACACCAGCTGTGCCGCGCTGAATGCACCCAATTCAGGGCCCCTCCCAACCCCCCCGAGCTGTGAGAGCTGCGGCTTCTGCCCCAGCTCCAAAAGCAGCCGCCAGCCAGGCCTAGCTCTCTTCTGCCCAGTCCCAGACCCAAGCACTGTCCCCAGGTGCAGAGAGGTTGCCACGCCTGTTTCCCTATTCCCCAGACCAGCTCTCCATGCCCACGACCCAGCCCCTCACAGTAAGGGCTCCTTTGCTTATCCCTTCCTGGCTCTGGCCTCACAGGTGCCAGCTATAAAAATGAACCCAAAATACATATAAATCCTCCTGTCTGACATCAGGGAGGGTGATGGAGCAGGGGCAGGACAGCTGGCTCAGCCACCCCAAGACATCGGGCTTTGTCTGGTCAGTTGAGATCCAGCTGTCACAGGCTGGGGACAGCACAGTGTCCCAGCCCACAGTGATGCTCTCAGCAGGAGGGACTCGCTGTCCCCAACAGTGTCCCCCTCGGCACCCCAAGCTCCTGTCAGACAAAGAAGCATTAAATCTTGCAGGTTGTGGCTCTCATTGGTAGCGTAAATGTTGCAAAGCCAAGCAGCTTGCAAGCTTGGACTACTTCTATTTAAAAATATCTCTCATCCAGGTGATTTACTTGCAGGGCGTTCCTTCCAGCTCGTAATGCAGCTCAGACTTGGGGCCTAACCCACCTGCCAGCCCCCCTTCCTCCAAGGGTTATTTACTTAGGGCTGCGTTTGGCTGCCCGGCTGTGCCGCCCAGAGGGCTGCAGCTCGGAGGCTTGCGGTCACAGCACGTTGCAAGCAGAGGGGCTCCTTCCAGCCCTTCCTCTCCTGAATGTGATTTTTTTTTTTCCTTTTCCCATTAAAAAAGATACAGATATTCATCTCGGTCAGACAGCTACATAGGAAATGCAGAGGGAGCACCCCCTACCCCGTGCTGTTTCCAGCAAGCCTTTGACAGCGTCCCCCAGCACGGGCACAGCCTGACCGCAGCTTTACAAGAGTTTTGCTTCCAGTTGGTGCTGGGAAGGGAAATAAGTGAACAGATTGCAATAAAAAATCCAGCAAGCCCAAATTCAGCCAACTGAGCCCGAAGCTGCCATTTCGGCAGGAGCCAATCACGAGGCTGTAGTGCGAGCTTGTTTCCACTTAAACAAAACAAAATAAAATGAAAAAAGCTTCAGCCAGCGCCTGGGTGGGTGCCTGGGTGGGTGGGCTGGAGCACGGCCGTGGCCATCAGTCCAGCTGCCCCGCTCCGAGGTGTCCCAGCAGAGCGCGGCCGGGCTGGGGGATGCCAGAGCGGGGAGGATGCGGAGGCTGAAATATCTGCGGCTCTGTGCCACAGACCACTTCTCTGCTCTGATAAAGACAGGCGTCCAGGGGTGCGAGGCCGTAAACAGGGAAATACTGGTCAAAGAGGAACAAAAATCTCAGTGTTTTTTTCTCCTGCAGGCTGCAGATTATTATTTTCCTTTTTTTTCTCCTCCCCACACCCAATCCGCTCGGTTCCTTGTCCTTTCGGGAGCACTAAATTCATCACGTGGATGTAAAGCGGGGCTTGTGCAGGGAAGGGACTCGTGGTTTGCTCGAGCAGACGCATGCAAGGTCACACGCAGCCTGCCCATAAATTACCGCGTCCCACCGTAAACAGCAACAGGCCAGGGGAAGCGCAGCGGCTTCGGGGGCCGGGGGCCGCAGGGGCCGATACATAACGTTGTGACAAGTCAAACAACTCTCAGGGTGTTCACTTGCCAGAGAAATATTTTTCACATCCAATCCATTAGGCAAAAAAGATGAAAAAGTATTTCCTACTTTGCTGAAAAAATACCAGGACTGAGTATAAAGCGTGCCTTAAAAAAAAAAGAGAAAAGAAATTAAGTGTGACCATCTTTAATGTTTTTTTTCCAGTGGCTCTGACAGCCTTCCAGGCATCCTGACTGTGCAGGGAGGGAGTTGATGCTTTAAAGAGTTCTAACAGTTTCTCACTTTTTGGTCCATCTGGGTGTTGCAGGAACAGTAATGAGTCAGATTAGTTGGAAAGCAACAGATTTACTTCCCTCCCTCCTACCCCCCTCCCAACCCCATTTCACTGAACTAAATCTAAATAGTTTGCTGCTTTCCTTTTTCCCCTTTCCTTTTCCTGCCAGGTCAGTGGAGAATGTGTTTCATGACATGCTTTTTTTAACCTACAACACAATTTTTGAAAAAAGAAGATCCTCCCAGAGTTTCCCTTTCTCGCTGGCTGACTTCTCTGATAGTTTTGGAATAGTGAAAATCCAAAGGAAAAAGGCTTTTTCAACAGTTTTAACCACTTCTAGTACCAGCAACCATTTCTGGTGTGGTGACAGGAGCGATGGAAGAGCAGTTTTGTGGGCTGACTGATGGCTCCTCAGGAGAAGGAGCCTCTTCCTCCTTGGGAAGAGACAATCCTGTCAGAAGATGAACCTGCTGAAGAAAAAAAGATCACCCCCAAGCACCAGTTGTCTTTCTACTAAATTTTAATTTATTTCCTTTTTTTTTTTTTTTTTTTTTTTTTGACAAAGACATCTAAATTATACACTGAGTAACAACATGACCAGATATTGCAAATATCCCTTTTTGGTGAAATACAAAAAGGGAACATAAAAGAAAGAGCTTGCGTGGACCTGGCCGGCCCAGAGAACGCAACAGCCACCACCTTTGCTTTTGGAGAAGAGTGAGCATGTTGGAGTGGGCTGGTCTCATCCCAGAACACTTCATGAAAAGAGCCTGGTGACCAGTTATGGTCAGAGAGAGACGTCATTAATGTGCAAGAAACATTATAGGTAGTAGGGAAAATGGGAGACGCTTGCAAGAGGCTTTGGCAAGCATCCTCCAAGGCCAGGAGAGAAATTCTCCAGCAAAACTGCAGTGGAGGACACGGCCACAGCTGGGGGAGGACACGAGTGCCCACATCCAGCACTCATGATCAGAGCCGGGGCTTGGACTCAGGTTTTCTGACATGCCCTTAGAGAATTTCACTTCTCCAGCACCTCTCCCCTCCAGGGAACACAATGGGGCAGGAGCAGGAGAGGCTTCTTTCATCTATCACAAAGGTAGAACCGGATTTAATGATGTAAAAGTGAAGCACGGGAGGGGAATTAACCCCTGCGACAAACATCCCGAGATCTGTCTGTCACTCGGAGCCTTTAAATCATGGCTGGGTTTCTTCCCACCAGAGGGGCTCTGGTTGAGCCGTGAGTCACCACGGCTGGGTGGGGTTTAACGGGCTGCGTTATGCGGGAGGCCAGGAAAGAGGAACACAACGGTCCCTTCTGGCGCGAAAAATCCAGGAATTGATGCGACCTGTGGCAGAGCTCCACCCATACCAATGAGACGCTTGGTTCCCCCAGCCTCACTTTAAAGGAGGGTGAACCTGACAGGCTGGAAGAAAGGAGCCCTGCGTGTGCCACTGCCATAAACCTGGGCGGGGCTGAAGGGCTGCCACAGGGGCAGGGGCTGCATTCATCGGTGGCAGGCGTTTCTGGCTGGCCTCATGCAGTTGTCCAGGTGTTTTTTAGCCAGGTGCTGCCCAGGGCAGAGAGGCCTGCAGAGGCCATAGCAGATGTAAATACATTCAGATAAGGAGCAGCAAGTGAACAGAACCTCAAATCCTTATACATTTTCACCAGGTTGCACAGAGAAACGTTTACAGTCATCACTGCAGGATGATATACTTAAGACATAGGCATTTTAACCCCCCCACCTCCATCCCCCAAGCACAGCTCACTCTATCACGGTCTTCCTCTCTTACCACCTGGCACAGGAAAACCAAATTAACCACTGGGTTACAGGTGACACTCTGGCAGGTACAGATGCACACAAACAATATGTGTGGCTACAAGCAAACACAATGAATGAACCAGCAAATGTTTCTGGATCCTGAGTTCAATAGGGCAATTTTTCCTTCCCAACTAAAGTGACAGGAAAATTACTACATATTTGTTTTACACACATTTCCAAGTTTAACCAACATGAGACTTAAAAAAAACATATTACCCTTCTGGATGATCTTCTGCCCCAGGAAGCCAACTGTGGCGGTGGTGGGGTGTCACAGACTAAGCTTGCCACTGCAAAAAGAGTAGGGAGCAGGAAAGCACCAACTCAAGTCCCTTGAAAGTGTGAAAGATCAATGCCTGAGCCCCAAAGGTTGCTTTGCCCTGCCCTGCCTGGGCCAGTGGAGAGACACCCAAGCATTTCCCTCTGATTTGGTAACCAACGTGGGCAAATCCAAAGCTTGGGGACTATCTGTTCACAAAGCTCTGCCACTCAGCCAGCACAAGCCTGCCCAGAGTGAAGGACTGCAATTCTTTACACTGCTTGCATCAGGCAAATGCATTATTTGCAAGGAAAAGGTGATGCTGGGATGAATTTCTCCTCCTTGGACTGACCCAGGAACATGCCATGCTCAAATTTGCAGCGTTCCCGATAAGCCTGCGCAGCTGGGGTGTTACCGAGCAAGCAGCATTTAAATGAACATCTCATCTTATGACTCCTTACTCAATCCATGCAAAGCCGGAGCTGTGTCACTTTGTGTCATTAGCGATTGCTTAACAGCTCACTTGAGCCCGCTCTTCCCCCCCACCCCGCTCCCCAGTCGTCTGGCTTTTAAAGCAAGGCTCTGCTACTCCGGCATGCGTGTCCTGCCTCCCTGCTGGAGACAGATGCACTAGGAGGGTGCTGACTCACGGACGCAGGCAGATTAAAGTTGGATTGCTAAAGCAGTTGCTGTCCCAGCTGTCCCTGTGCCCCTAGACACAGCAGAGACAGCTGAACTACACACAGATCATCCCCGAGCTGCTACTGTACGTCCTGATGTATGGGGCGACATGGAATGAGCCCCGGATGATTTTAATATGCCAAGCTGTAACACGTAGGCGGCATGGGGCTGCTTCACGTACAGTGCAGATGTTTGTGCCGTGAGGTGGAGATGTCCAGGGGAAGGGAGGAGAAAAGAGCTGGGAGCTCCAGGGGTGTCAGCCGTCTGCCTGGCTCCATGAGTCAACTCGCTGACGCGTGGTAAAGCCACATGCTTTAGTACATGCAGCTTTCCCCATCCTGCGCGACCGTCCATCTCCAGGAGGTGGAAGGGGTAATGCAGTCCCCAGTCATGCTCTGGCCTTTCGCAGGCAGGCAGCAAACAAAGCTGGCAAGCAGGGCAGTGGGATTATTTTACCATCTGTGCATTAGAAGCTGGCCCAGGAGTCACCAAGCTCGCTTCATGCAGGACATGGCTACCTCAGCGTGCTAATCGCTCCCGCTCCCTTGTCAGTCTGGGGCTAGATTTGAATTGGGGAGGAGGAGGTGGAAATCACATTCTCTTTCCTATTTCAGCAACCGTGCCCTTTTAAAGGGAAGCCAGCCCAGGGAAGAATGAATGCTCATTTTACAGAGCACTTCCCCATCTGCCGTTCACCAGGATCCTCACCCTCCACCCGGGCAATCCACAGCCGGCACCAGGCTGGGGGACCTCAGGCCTTGGACAGCCAGCCTGCCGGGGGACAGTCCCCCAAGTCCCTGGCAAGGCAGGGAAGGCATGCTGAGGTGGTGGGGTAGGAGAATACATTTTGCACATTTCAAAGAAGGAAACCTGGGACCTGATATCTCATTCTAGAAAGTAATCATGGACTTAATTGCATTTTCCTGCAGAGTTGCCTTAACATCAAGGGAAAATCAACAGGGATTGTTCAACATCAAGACTAATCTCACATATGGAACTTATTGAACGGAGGAACAACGTTTTTGCTGGCTCAAGGTGAAATGCTGGGCTAAATTCTCCTTCAGCTACGAGAAAAGCCCTAGGCACGCTCATCCTGCATTATTCCAACTGTAAAGAGCTTCAATTATACACATATAACCCTTCTTTCCCTTCTGCAGCAGTGTCGCAATGCAACAGTGCCTCGTTATCATCAAACTCCTCTTTTATGGCTATAGGAATATGTGGAAGTCTTCTACCCTTGTTACACAAATGACTCCTTTGCAGCTTTATTTTAAGAAACTACCCACAACTGGTAACACAACTGCATTTTATCTGTCACTGAGGGGAAGCTGTGACTGATGCCCGAGCGTGTCCTCAGCAACCACGCATATTAGGGCAGCTCCTAAGCTAAGCCACTACAGTAACTCACCACTCCCTCTGCTCCACACTGAATCAGTCTTGCTTTTGCTTACAGACGTGCTTGCTAATCAGACATTTAATACTATTTATGCATAGGGAGGAAATATGTAATTCCTTTATTGGGATAAAAAAAAAAGATACTAAAGAGCAGGTCAAGTTCCAAATCCAGCAGTAGGTTTAAACCGATGTTGCTCCCTTTTTTCTCTCTCTCTTTTTTTTTTTTTCTTTTAACAGCTGTAGCTGTGCACAGATGGAAAAACATTTGGTCAGAAAGCAGCAAATTAGTGTTTTCAGGCTAGAATTCTGCTCCCACTGCTCCTCCATTTCCATGCAGCTCAGAATGCTTTACTTCTTCTTAGCACTGACATTTTTGCATACCCAGTTCATGCCGTCCTTCAGACAGAGAAAGGTAATGTTAGTCAAGCGACGGGAGGAGGAATCCCCCAAGCCCACCCCACCACCATTCTGCAAGCACCATGTTCTGCCTCCTCATCGACCCCCTGCCTGCCCTTCTGTCCCCAAAACCACTGTGGGTTAAAAAAATAAGTGCTTCCTTGCTTGGTAGATGTTGTCACACAGAGGTTATTAAATCTTTCATCTGACCGTAAAAAAGTGTCATCATCTCATCACATCGCTATGTGCAGGTCCTTCGAGGAAGGATCACTTTGCAGTCAAGGTACGTCAGTGGCAGATGAAGGCTCAGTTCCAGGTTTGGCTGCAGATGATTTGTGTAACCTCGGGCAAGTCATCTTATCTTTGAGACTGGATTTTAGGGGACTGTTTGTTATACAGTCAGGCCCCTGTTAAGAAAACAGCTCTAATTCTCTGCTCATCTGCAAGCCTTGAAATCCAGATCCATGAAAGTCACTGCAATAATCAGACCTGGACCCTGCTCCCTGTTCCTCAGGGCCCCCACAGAAAATGAGCCCTCAGGGATCCCACAGGGATTCAATGAGAAGCTATGTGGTCATGTTTTAAGAGGCTGATGTACTCCTTAAGGTTTCTCTGTAAAAATGTGTGGGTGACTTCTATGGCCAGTGCAAGCAGGAAGGCAACACTTGTGCCGTGAATACCCGATTTGTGAGTTTATTGCTGAGATCCCAGAATGGGATATGCTATTGAAAGCCAAAGCAACACTTCATCTGCTCCTGTCACTTATCCATTAGGAGACATGCACAGTGGAGTGCAAGATGCACAGTCTCCTCATATCTGTGTCCCATCAAATCCTGTACCTCTATCCTGCCTACGAGGTATCTCTGCAGACAGGGAGGCTGAAGGCAAAAGGTAGGGTTTTGGGGATGAAAGAGGGGAGCAGCACATCTTTGTGTTTGGAAGTCAGGCAAATGTCAACTCAGAGTTCAGAGTGGAGGGATTTCACTGTATTAGTTCAGTGGTCATTTTTGTATCATTACAACAATAACCTTAGTTAGACCCTAAGAAAGGTCAGAGCTTTTGGGCAAACATCACTGGTAGCCCCACGGTAGCAGTGTTGCTACTTTCTTATACCCTCATTCCCGGATTGCCAAAAGGTTGCCAAGGAATTCAACTTCTCCAAGGACAGGTAGCCCAAGGCAGAGTATGGCAGGCCCTTTGGGTGAGCTGCCGTGCCTCTGTGTTGTCCCTCAGCCACAAAGGTGGTGGCCATGTCAGAGGGGAGTTAAAGAGTTAAGAGAGAAGAGAGGGAGTCCTCAGGGCTTAATCAGAAGCAGAGAGGTTCTCACTTGAAAATACCAATTCACCTTGATAACTGTGCTACGTGACACTTCTTATCTGAAGGGGAGCAGCAACTTTTGTTGTTGTGTTAAATAAAGAATAAGTGAGCCTAGTTTGTGCTGGGGTGCACACGAGGCCCTACACTAATAACACTTCTAACTCTCACCTTGGGGAGGGTTGGTGTCTCCAGTTTCATTTATTTATCTCCCCAGCAGAGATCAGTGTAAAACAAATTGTCTGAAATCCTCAGAGCAAATGGGAAAAGATGAGTGGTAGATTCATTTTAAGGCCCAGTAGCTTTGTGACTTCCCCTTTCAATAACACTGATAACCTAGGTGTAAAACATGTAATGCCTTAAGCAATCAATAGCATGGTTTAGAGCTTATCACTTTAGAGAGAGAGGGAGTGAGTGATTCCCAGCATGAGGAATGCCAGGGTTTAACAATGGGGCTAGAAGGAGAGGTGTCAAGCCTTTGACTTGATTGTGTGCTTTAGAAATCTGCATGATTGCCTGCAAAGAGTAAAAATAAATAAATAACTGAAAATGCTCCCACAATGATTTCAGCTTCCCCTGCCTCGGAAGCAATAATCACATTTGCACACATCATGGCATACAAGGCAAGTAGAGCTCCTCATTCATTTTGAATGTAGGTTTATTTGCTGAACCAGAACAGCTGAGACAGCTTAAAGTAATAAATATCAGCTGACACTCTCTGCTATTCAGCACAGTAATCCCAGAAACAATACATTACTGCAAAACAACAAACACGCATCCTATCTGCTACCTAATCTGACCACAACCTGAATTCACAGTGATTAAAACTCTGCCTGCTGCTGCTGGGAGCTCAGCAAGAGGAAAGACAGACCACTGCAGCACCAGCACAGCAAGGGTCATAAAACAGAGTTTATGATGGGATTTACCATGGCTGGGAGCCTGGCTGCATGAAGCATTTAACGAGGGCAAAAGAATGACATAGCAAAATGCAAGAGGAAAGGTGAACTCCAAACATGCTTGAAATACGTAAGTAGGTCACCAAACTTTTAAAGCAGGAATAGATTTTTAAAACTCTCTTCTGGCATGAGCTAATTGACAGGAAAAATCACACTTAATTGTAAATATCCCCCTGCCTGACAGTGATAAAGGGAAAATTAACATGTTCAGCTGTATCAGAAAAGTGCATGTGAGATGCCTTCCTCAGCTACATCTGCAGCTTCTGGTGCAACTTTGTTTTTGAGGGGGTGTTGTTCTGCAGTGTCCCCAGATGCTTTGGAGAATACCAAGTGCAATGGAAAGCAAAAAACCCTAAAAGGTACATTTACAATTTTTCTACCTATGGTGTGAAGCAGGACAGAGCATTGGTAAGATAGAGAAATCCAGGGAAGCTGCTACAAAGAGCTGCTATGGGAAGGGCACATGGGAAAGAGGAAACAGTGCTTGAAGGAATCCAGTCCTCAAGGAGTCAACTGTTGTCATCCTTTGTCCCTGCACACTCTGTCCCTCTATCTGCATGTTTAAAAGATGGTTTTGTGAAGAAAGTATAATCCCTACAGTAACATTTAGATCTTGATAGATGTCCTTGTGCTGCTTTATTGAGACACGGAGACATTGGCAGGTACTCTGAGGATCGAGGCGGATACAATATTAGTATTCCAGCCTCAAGTCAACCCTGGGAAAACTTAGCCAGGGAAAGATTTCAGATCTTTCAGCTTTGCCTCTCTTAGCTCCTTAACAAGCAGCTAGTAAACTTTACCAAAGCAAAGAGAGAGAACCCCAGGGAAGAGGATAATGCTCCTTGCAGAGAAATGCTGCTAACATAACCCTGCCTTGCTGCAGTCCCATCTGCTATTGTGCCAAGGGAGTTGTACTCCAACGCCCTTTGGGAAAGTACTGGTAGAGCCTTCCCTGGGAGAAATAAAAAGTCCTGCTTAAGATTAGCCCACTGCTTGCTTATTCTCTGCATTATCAGCTTTGCGGCTATGGGAGTGAAGTAATCTGACTTCAAACACAGCGAACAAGTCCTTTCCACCCCATAAAAAGCCTCGTGAATTCTGCTCCCCTGCAAGCCTGGGATCAGGCAAGGCCACCAACTTGTGACCCCTAATGTGACCTTAAGGACAGAAAAGCTTAATCCTTTCATGTAATCCTCTGTCTGCCATAACAAATTGGGTAAGGCAAGTGCAAAATTCTCAATCTCCCACATTTTTGGTATGCGTTATTTTAACTGTCACTTTCTTCTCCCTCTGCACAGCCAGGACTGTGCCTTCATTATCTGTCATTTTCTTGCACCTCCGGTGATCATACAGGCTGGCTCTTACATGCTCCTGCCAGTACATTATCCATTGGTTTTTGCCTGGGTGAAAGCTTATTTTCTTATCCTCTGAGACCTTGTATTCCTGATGCAGTACTGTAGATTCCTTACCCCACTTAAAAATCAGAAGACGCCGCCATGTAATCTGGAAACACGGCTGCTTTTCCTCAACATGCAGAGGCTCTGCCTGCCCAGGAGAGCCACAGTCATCAAAACTGCTTTTAAATCACATAGCTCCAGAACCTTGTTAAGATGTGGCAGATCCCCATCCTGGCTAAGACTAAACCTAAGCTCTGCAGATACCACATTGCCAGGGATGGTTCTGCTCTGAATCTTGTCCTAATGAAAGTGTTGTATTGCAGCATAGACATAACTTAGGTCTTGTGCTTCATTCTCAACTGCGTTGAAACAGCCAGGGAGGAGACAGAGGCTCAGCCCTTCCCACAGTCCTTTGGGCCAGATGGGCTCAGGCAAAAATTGGAAAAGTTTAGTGGCTACTCTCAGTTTCACTGGCTTTTAATGGTCCCCAGAGGGTCATTATGTTTGGGAGACTCTGGACACAATACGCTGCATCATCATTCTGGAGGACAGTTCCTCAGGGCAGGCTGAACTCCCACTGCCTTGATTGGAGAATCTTGCTTCAGACAAGAAACAAGCTGCAGAGCACACATCGGTCCCAAGCCTTGAGTCATATTTAATATCACACCCTGGTCCCTAAATAACACCTCAGTATGAGAAGAGGCAGCAAAGCAGAGGGGTCCTGTTTGCTTTCACACCATCCTGGCTGGCCAGGGTGGAATGTACACAGCTTTTGCACACCAAGGGCTACAGTTTGAGATCTGGTAACAAATACAACCCCAAGAGAGCCTATGTGGCACCAGAGAGTCGCTGTGAGGCAACAGTTCCCTTATATTCCTCTGCTGTCATCAGTAATCACCTCCCTCACTTGCTTGTACCCTGTGCCAGGGTCTTGGTGTAGGCTGGTCAGGACTCTGTTCCAGAAGCAGAGCCCAGATGGCTGTGGCAAGGAGAAAAGGCTTCCTGCTTTTTAACTGGGGCTGAGGATAAGATCAGACCCAAGCAGACATTTTGCTTGAAAAAGCCTTGGTGGCACCATGAAGTCTGATTAACAAGACAAGTACTGCCCACAGTTACAGTTGGGAGGTAATGAAGTCTTCAGCTGGCATAACAGGAGCTGCCAGCTGGCATCCAGGGACACTGCATGGAGTTTCCAGTTAACCCAGTCACCTCTCTTCTGAGCCTGCTCAGGACACTGTTAGGCCCCTTTTCCAGAATCCCTAATGGTTAATTTTAAAAGAAGATGACTATGTGGATTCCGCCCCTTAATTAACAGTTTTATTAAATAGCCCATTTCAAATAATAGTTAAATTCTCTAAATTTATATCATTCTATTAACCATAATCTAATCTCATTAACCTTGAAATCCCCAGTCTTAACTACCCAGTTCTATACACAATGGTGCTAGCTGCTAAACTAATTAAATGACCTTCAAACTATTTCTCCTTCATGTATCGGTATTATTTATCTTTGCTCATTGCTCTTCTTTCAAGCTATCACAAACATCTCCCCATATGAACTCTGTTCCTGCACGTGTTCAGCACAAGATATGCCACCACTCTTCCTTGCAAAATCTGTCAGCAATGTCTCCAGTTCTACTCCAGCTAATACATTCCATCACCTGTGATGGTTGGCGTGCTCTTTCCTTGGTTTTCATTCTGAACACCTGATGCTTCCTCATCTCCATTTATTTTGCTGCCATTCATTGTCATTTCTCAAAGAAGTCCTTAAAGTGGTGACCTGAGATTTAACCACACATGGTTAATGTGTGTGTCTCCTGTTCTGAGCCTCTGGTACCTGTGGCCCTGGTGTACCACAATCCTCAAAAACATCTTTCCTAATCTCACTCTTTAAACAAATTCTTTGATTCTCCTAAAGTTTGACCTCTCCTTAATGTCCCAAGACTGAAGACACCATTTTTTCCTAGGCTGATCTGGGTTTAGTTTAAAAGCCATCTCCCCAAACATTTTGTTCAATTTGCAAGGAAAAGGCATGCTTGACATTCTTGCTGTCTGATTTGACAGAGCTGAAGTTATGGCTGAAGAAAAATGTAGGGGCTCTTTCTCTATAAGCTATGGAGAGTTTGGAACTTTCCTGACTTTTCTGCAATAATCATGTACGGAATATGCTGCAGTATTTAGGGCAACGAGACTGACTACAACAAAGCGGGATGTTATCTGGCCTGCATCTAAACTGATTTGTCCAGATAAGCATGATGAACAAAATACATAGGCCTGCAAATACTTTTATTTAGTTCTGTTCTTCTATTTTCTGGAAGTGAATGCAGAAGCAGATTTAATTTCCCTGGCAGGGAGTATTGGGCTGAGTACTTAACACTGCTGGATTATTAGGGCTGTGCTGTGCTTCAGGGAGGAGGCACAATAAGGTGCTGTCAATGGAGAAGTGTGCAGCCCACTCCAGAGAGCCCACAAATCTGCCTGAGAAGGAAGCACATTTCAAAGCTCAGGAACAGAAAGCGACACTTTGTATCATTCACTTCTTCCACATCCAACTCATGTCTGGAAATTTCAGCTGTCTCTTTGCTGCCCCTTTGCAGCTGGAGAGCTCCCTTGGACTTCCATCACCTAGAGAAGGGCCTGACGTGGGGAGGAAGGTAACCTATGTTTGTGTGAAACCCTGTCAACTGTAGCCTGGTCAGATTTCTTTGGACTGGAAACTTCAGAGCAAAGATTAGTGCTGAAGCCCTTCTCAACACTGGCTACAACATAGCAGAATTTGTAGCTTAGCCAACTAAAGGCCCTTTAGTGAACACCACCTACTACACTCAGGTCTAAAAATCAGGGTGAGAATTTTAAATCAGAACTGCTGTACTGAGTCAGGCCAATGGTTCATCCAGGCCAGCATCCTCTTTTTGGATGCCAGGGGAAAGACCATGTAGGAACAGGATCTGCCTTACTCTGTTCTTCCCTCCCAGTTCATAGCCCAAGCTGTTCCTCAGTCAAAAGCTGCCTCCAGATCTTAGTGGTCAGTGATTGCCTGCACATCGCTTCTGCAGAAGTTCACTTAAGTATTTTTCTGATACTTTTTTTTTTCTGATACTTTTGGTCTCCCCTATATCCTGTGCGAATGAGACCCAGAATTTAATTATACAACTTGCAAAGAAGCACTTATTTTTATTTCTTTTAAACCGTTTTCTAGATATTTTATTAGTAACACTCTTCCTCTAGCAATGTAAAAATAGCATAGTCTATCTGACATTTTTATACCTTATTTTATAAATCCTGAAGATGTTCCCACTCTCTGTCCTCTCTCTTCCAAACTGCTAGTTAGTCCTAATTTATTTATTATGCCTGTATACAGATGCCACTCTTTGCTTCTGATCATTCCTGATGGAGGATCCTCAAATCTCTCCTAATTGTAAGCAAATATATGGACAACTTTTTTTTCTGATTAGGGTAGTTAAGAGCCTAGAAGGTTACCTATAGAGGATGTGGAATTTACATGCTGAGAGATAGTTATAACTTGACAAGACTCTCAGCCACCTCGTCTAGACTCACAGCTATCCCTGCTTTAAACGTGAAGTTGGTCTAAAGATCTTCTGAAGACCCTTCTACCTAATTTTTTGTTGGACTTTATGATTCTACTATTACTACTAAAACCTTTTAAAGTGTGGCAGAGGCAGAAAATGAGGTCATCTTCAAGGCATGGGCTCACAATGACTTTAACCCACTAGAAAAGATGTTTCTTGTTTGCCTTCTTGTAATTGTCTAGCATTTGAATTTTCCTCTCTGGCCTTTGACGAGCTCTGTTCCCAAGGATCTGCTTCTGAGTAATGGCAGCTAATTTTGAGTCCATCATCGTATGTGTATAATTAGGATTGTTGTTTCTGATGTGCATCATTTTGCACTTGTCAACACTGAATTTCATCTGCCATTTTACTGCCCACTCCGTGTGGAGGGCTGCTTCTGTGACTCTTCATACTCAGCTTGAGATCTGACTATCCTGAACAGCTCTGTAGCATCTGCAAATAAGGTTTTACTGAAACTGCAGTGAAGATAGTCTTCACCATTCTGTTTCTTTAAATATCAGTGAAGGGAGTACTCAGATTTCAAGCTCTGCAAATACTTCATTAATTCAGGAAAGCCTAAGAGTGAAATAAACAAACCTAGGTCCCATTTACATTACAAAGAGCTACTATACTGCAGGAACTGACTACAGCACAGGAGCCCAAGACACAACTATCGCAGTTCAGCACAGGGACACAGTGCAGGCCCCTCAGTGTGTTTTTGCTACCCCATGTGCTGACATTAGAAGTGGTCGTTGCTCCACGTGCAACTCTTGCATTTCTCTGGATCAGAAAAATTGATCAGTTTTTTTCCCTGGTGCCTGGTAAAACGCCAAATGTCATCAGTAGCAAAGGTAAATCAGATTTCTAGAGTGCACACTCGTACCAGTCAAAGGGTTAATAGTAAAAGACGATTTGTTTTGTGAGAATGATTAACCTGACAGCAGTCTCTTTTAAAGAAATCAATGTCTTCATCTAGGCCAGCTAAGGGCTCCTTAGCCAGGAGGGGGCTCTCCCCTTTACCAGAGATGAAGAGATCCCAAGGGCCCACACTCTCCCTTCCCTTTGCTCAAGACCCACGACATGCACTCCCCGCGTTTTGCACTGCAAGGCTTTGGCTGTGCTGACCCTCGTCAGTGAGGCAGCCGGTCCAGCCCCACCCTGCAGATCAACAATCTCTTAGAGATGGCCTGCTGGCACAGCAAGCCTTCTGCAGAGCCTCACCTGTACTCCCTCTCCTGAAAGAGCTGAACAAGACTGGATCTGCCAGACTCTGTCCCGGATTGTGTGTAGGTTCAGTCCCTCAGCAATCTCCGAAGCAGGGGCAGCCGTCAGCAAATCCTGCTTGTTAGCGAATATGAGCACGGGGACTCCACTAAGCTTTTCTTCATCCAAAAGCTCAGCCAGCTCCTGTATCATTTACAAGGGAGTGGGGTGGGGGGAAGATGGTGAGAGGGGAGGGAAGGGAAGAAAACCTTCAACCACCAGTGCTTGTCTCTAATTAGAAATATATTTAGGGCAAATGCTAGAAGAGTGTGTTCCAGTGAAACCTAGATCTTATTATAAGAGAGCAAAAATGTATACAATCATCTCTGCCCAATGTTCAAAATTTCTTCCAATTACAGGTTAGAAAAATCTTCATTTTGGTCTGAAATTAGCAGTTGCCTTAAAGGGTACAACTCTGTGTTTTACCAGTCTTTGATCCCAGGAGACCAAAACTGATGAAACAGCAAAAAACCCCATGTAAATTGGCAGTATGAAGAATCTGTCTTAAGTTACTGCCTGACTGACATTTGTACCTGAGCAACCATTGACACTGGCCCTGATATCTTTGCTAATCATGAGGTTCAATGGGTTGTTCGAAGTTTTAATCACTGCAATTTGAACAGGAGAGGATATCCCCACCCTCACCGCCCCCCCCCAAAATGGAAATCTCCCTCCCACATGAAAGCGCTGATGCTTTTGAGGCATCGTTAGCTGAAGACAAGCTAGATCAGCCTTAATAGCAGGATTTTGGTTCCATATGCACAGCACATCTTAAAAAACGGGCTTGTTCATTCAAAACTGGTTGACTGAAAAAGATGTTTTGAATAGCTCAGTTCTGAATCTGCAGTGGATCAATGATGGCTGAAATACTTCGTGTCTAGGTTGTGCAATGGTCTCATGTGAAACTGGCACTCAGTCTCAAGTCACTTCCCTATGGGAACATATGACAAACTCAGCAGAACATGAACCTGTAGGGACTGCTGGCATTGCAGACAGATGAGTATAGGAGATTTTTGTGGCCTCCTTATTTAGCTGGAAAGGTCTCATGCTCTCATATAATGTTTTAACATCTTTTATTCACTGAATAGAAACTTCTGGATTAAACAAGTGCAGTTGGGGAGATGCTAAACTGCAGTGGAAATACAACTCCATATCCCCAAGAGCAATGTTTGGTTTGGAAGCCAGGGTGGGAGATGGAGTTATAAACAGAACTGGCTGGGAATTTTTCAACAAAATAGGTCTTTCATCTGACATGGCTGATTTATTGAAACCAAAAGTGTTTGCAGAAATATGAGGAGGGGTCTAGGCTGGCTCCGCCTGACTCAGGCAAGTGATCTAAGCTGCTGCTTCCTTTCCATCTCTTTTGCCCAACGAAGAAGATTTAATTACTGATATAAAATGAAATAGCTCCAGCAGGGGAAAATTCCCCCACCCCTAGAACAGTTCTGCTGTTGGGGTGTATCCATGAGACTTGAGAGGCAAAATATCAAGTGTCTCCTTCAAATCAGGCAGAACAGAAGGCTTTAATCTACATCTCCATTTTCTGTGGTGTAAATGTATTGCTAGCTATTTTGGGACACTGTCACTTTCTGAGTTTTACACAACAAAGTTTAAAAGTCCTATTTTTGTTCCAACCTAAAACAAAAAATGTTACAAAACATCAGAACTTTGCAAAACGGAAATCTTATTTTCTGGCCAGTATTAGTTAGAAAGTTCTTAGCTTTTTTTCACTTACATCCAAAAGACAATCAAGTCAATATGATTTCCATTTCAGCTTTGTAAATAAGAAAATAGGATTCCTCAGGGTTTTGGTTTGGCAAGGTTTAAAGGACTTCTCTAAGTTTGTGCTTTCAGTATTAGGCTCCATTTGCTATTATTGTATAACTTTAATGAACACTGCTCTATTTAAACAGAATTAGGCTACCTATTTTCCTTGTTTCACATCTACCAAAATAATCTGTATTGATGTTGAAAGGCAAGTCTCTTGAAATGCAAATTTCCTTCATAAACAACAAAATCCTCTTCCTAACTTTTGTGAGCTAGGGGCACTCAGAAGTACTGAGTTACTTCAAAGGAAGCTGGGCATAAGTAACTTACCTGACCTGTTTCTTCAAACCTCTTCCTATCTGCACTGTCAATGACATAGATCTGAAAAAAGAAATTACAGGAAAAGTTACTCTTCCCAGAAGACACTCTTCCACAGTAGCATGTGCTTTAAGTGAGCTGAACCTACTAATTATGCTTTTGGGCACAAAGATCCTTGCTATTATTTGCAGCAAATGTTGACAAAACTTCATGATGTTCTGAAAGAAGAGGAACCACCTCTTTTAATGCTGGGGAGTGGACAACCACATGGGTAGAATCAGAGAGGAGCTGGCAGCAGTACTGGGGATGCTGTTACCATTTTCATAGCATACACTATCTGAAGAGAACAGGAGACTGCTGGTATTATTTCAAACTTCTTGTTACAAGCTGAAGCTGAGCATAGGACGGCAAAACGTGAAGAGCCAGACGTGGCCTTTCACCCCAGCAAAGTGTACAAACACGGGCCTGGTGTGACTGTGCCGTGCTGCCCTCTAGCATCACCTCCTCAATAAGCCACCAAGGCACACAATGGCACTCAGGGGACACATGAATGTGTGGGGACATTGAGATTGTCACCATCAGGCAATCCTACTGCAGCCTCCTGGAGACAACAGTTAGATATGATGGTTGGATTCAGCCTGCAAGACTCCATCTTCAGCTACCATCTAAAAAAATGGGGAACCTCAGTACAACATGCAGGCAAGAGTAGACTGGTATCCCTTTTTCATTGCTTTACAAATGGAGGTTTTTGAAGAAGGATGCTGGGACAGCAAACAGGGAAAGGACTGGTGACGAACACTGAGCATTTTGCTTCCAGTCACTGCCATTCCCCATCAGTAGTGATTGAAGCTGCTAGCATGTCATCTGCATGCTCTTTGGTGGCTTACAGGGAACAAGTGTCAGCCTGGTTTTCAGGGAATAGATGAGCACAGCACCCCGCCATCACGATAAATGGCATCCTTGCAGGCAGTCTCTGCACAGGAGTCCATGCTTCCAGGATAATTTTGACAAAATAGTAGGGGGAGGGAAGATCTCTAGCAGCAATATCTATTAAACTATAGGCACTCCCTTAATGAGCAGCATTTGAGTTGTTTGAAATGGCACCAAAGATGCAGCAGGAGAATCTGTATGCGAGGGCTGAGGAGGTAACCCAGCAACCTCCCAGCCACCCTGCAGATCACTTGGGGGCTGATGTGCACTGACAGAGGCTGGGGGACACGCGGCAGGGCTGGACGCAGCTGCGTGGGGATGCATCAGCAGAGCACACACCCGGTGCCACGTGATGGGGACCAGCCCGTGGGCATGGCATGACACACAGGCCTCTCCCTTTAATGTGATCCCAAGCACGTGCACCAATACTGGATCAGCTACACACATCCTCCCTGCCCCTACCAAGCATCCACCCCTATGCATCCCATTTAGGGTAGGAAACACAGACCAAAAGAAAGGAAGAAGCTGCAGGGCTGGCAGTTGTGTTCTGGGGCGAGGCTGGACTGTCATCTGTCCTCCCTTGGAACATCTCTGGGGAAGTCCATGACACGTGAACGCAATGGTGGAGTGCTGCTTGTGAACTGGAAAGTGGCACCTTCCATATTCCGGTGCTTCTCTAACTGGGAAGGAATAGCTCTGAGTCCCATGCAGCCAGGCTTTCTCCTGCACCGCTCATTCCTCACTAGGGAGCTGTTTTGCAAGATGGGAACTAGAGACAACAGTGCTTGGGGCAAAAGCCACAAAAGCACAGCACAGAGAAAGTAAAGTATGTGCCGAGTGCCTACTTCCAAACCAGCAAGCACTGTGCCAAATAGCTGCAGGTGCCTGTCTGAATATGCAATCAGCCAGATATCCACACCTTATTTGCCTGCGTTAAGCTTCCAAATATCACAGGTGTGTGATGCAAGACCAAGCTCTCATTCAAAGGCACCTGCATGGATTTGAATTTGTAATTACTTCCTGCTTTTTAATACCCTTTAGAGGGTCCTTTCTGTTTTATGCAATACAGTTTAAGAGAAGAGAGAAGCATGGGGTCCTGGGAACTGTAGTGTATCTCACGTCCAACTTCCTTTTATGGCCAAGGCCACACAAGAGGCTGTTTTTGGCTGTGGTGCTTGGTAACATAGTTTGCCAATTTGAACACCATGTTGGAGAATAGAGATTTGAGAAAGAAAATCCTGTAAAGCTGGGTACCTCCTTTGAGAAACAAGCCAAAACACAACCTGGAGTAAATGGGTTGGGCAGAAATTGCAAGTGGTGGGACTAGATGAAGAAATAGCATGAGGGATAAGTTGGCTCAATTTATAAATGCACAATCTGCACCAGGTTTGTTAGAGGGTAAAATTACTGGCTAAAACAGGGGTGAGGACTGGAAAAAGCCAGTGAGCCATCAGCACGTACGTGAACCCAGTTTTGGTGTGTATGGAAATAGCAAAGCACCGCCCCAACACGCCAACATCTCCCAGTTTGGGACTGGGTGTCAGCATGAAGTGCAGCTAGGGGAACTCAAGTCCATCTGTGCACCAGCTACTTCTCTGAATTCACACTGCTGCTTCCCCTGATTCTGCTTCTATCCACCCATTTTCTTACTCATACGACAGGTAATAAGAAGGGGTTTCTCTGTACATTGCTTTAACTGGAGTGAGAGAGGGGCAGGGAAAACAACTGCTTTCGTCTCCTTCAGTCTTCAAATTCACCATTATTTCTGCACCTCCCATGCAGCACACACGGGGAAGGGTGGAAGCCCACAGGCCAGTCTAGCTCATTGTCTTTGCCAGCAGAGTTCCAGATATTGTTTTGTGGTTGCACAGCCTCTGCAGCCTGAGCACCTGCCACAGCAGGCAGAGATCCCAACACTGCTGCTTTGCAGGGCTGACCTTGATCTGCACACTTACTGTCTCTCCACCACACGCAGCACCAGAGCCTGGGCTTAGTGGGCACAGTCATCTCACAGCCACACCGTGTCTCTGTCCTCAACAGCCACAGAGGAGCAGAGTGTGTGTCCTGCTCATTTCTCAAACCCAGATCTTATCCCATGGAAAACTCCACAGTTCCTCTTTGCAAAAGCAATCAACCAGATTTATGCAGTGGTGGCTGTCCTCGAACTTTAGATTCCAAATTAAGACTCAAAAATGAAGATTGGCAAAAGAGAGTATCAAGGGTTTATTAGTCACATTTAAATAACAGCTTCATTTGGACAATGTTTTCTAAGCCTGCAGGCACAGCCAGGCCTTTCAGTAACTGGACATGGGCCTTGGTGAACAGAGTCCTATTCCTAGTTGCACTGATCCTTCCGTGCAAGTGCATGGAAGCTCCTGACACATTACTGAGAATGTGTGTGACAGGAGGGAAGAATGGCATCTTTCTGAGAGAGCTTCCCACTTTCCCATGGGAGCTTGCACACCTTGGCTTTTCTCTGTTCCCACAGGCAATATTGCTTGGGGCAGAGAGAAGCCTGCAGCCCCCAGTCTGCCTTCATCCTGGCACATGTTGGCACATGTGGCTGCATGCTAGAGGTGATCTTTGAAACTAGCCAAGACATCACCTGGAGGGTCCCAGGGCAATGTGCTCTGGCATGGAAAAAAAAAGGTCCTGTGCTGTAAATATAATTGTGTTCATTTGTAGCTAATTGTAAGGTAATTGCAGCTAAGTTGTTAAAACAATTAAAAGACAATCTTATGATTAAAGGAGCAAAAGCAAAGACAAGGGGTCTGTGTCTCTCAGAAGCTTTTCTATCTGATGCCAGACAGAGCATTTAATTCTTATGCCTCAGTTTGTCCACCTATAAAACAAGGGCACCATACTGACCTAACTCTACACATGATGCTTAAGTCACTAATGCCCACGACAGGCGTTCAGAGTCTCCAGTGAAAGGAGCCATAGATGGGTAAAGTACACGTTATTAATGTTCTTTCATTTGAAAGAGACTGAGATGAGAGGAAAGGAACTGGCTATAAACAGCACCATCCTGTGAAAGTAAAAACATGCAACTGAATTATTTCTGCAAACATAACTGTATTTTTCTTACTGCACTCAACCAATCTTGCCATTCAGCTCAGAATAACTCCTGTTACAATGGCAATGGTGTTGCTGAGGGCTGGGACATTACATTACTTGTTTCTGAATTTCTGGCTGAGACCTTGGAAAGCCATTGCATGAACACAGCATTCAGCTACAGCCAATACTCACAAGGATATCAGTGTTTTCAAAATAGTTCCTCCAGTATGGTCTGATCTTCCTCTGTCCGCCTATGTCCCATACATTCAGTTTGAAGCCTTGAGACTGTACACTTTTGATGTTGAAGCCCTGCAAAGAGCAGAACAAAGCCACATAGAGCATAAACCTGAATGGCTGGTGCATGTTTGTAGCCAGACATTAACACCTTATATATCCCATGCTTCCAACATGCAGTGAGATGGGCTGGGCAGCCACAGGGATGGATCAGCTGTGGGAGAAGCACCAGCAAAAGCAGCCACTAAACCATCAGTCTGTCACTGTTCTTGGGTCAAGGGTTGATGCTGTCGTGGCTATGGAGACATATGATGCAGTTAGTACCCTGAGAGGGCTCAGCAGGGTGGGTGCAGGAAGAGGTGGGAGAGCTGCAGATAAGGAGGAAACAAGGGCACTGTGAGAAGCAGGATTGAGCTTTTGAAAGCTGAGTAGACAGTCACAACTAATATGAAGCCAGAGGTCTCAGCTCAATTTGACACGACACAGCTAATGCTGGGCTTAAAAGAGCAACAGCTGCACGTCTGAAGGGTCCATTTCATCAATTAGAGCACCAACTGAAAGTGTATTCAAGTAGAAAAGCAGGATGTGGCATGGGCTGGCAATGCGCTGCCACACCACCCAGGGGACCAAGGCTTGGAATTAGGGTGCCAGGGCTGGGAGCTTTGGGAGGCAGCTACAGGGTGGAGGGAAGCATCTCCCATAGCTCTCTAGCAACCTCCTCTGGAGCAATGCTGCAGTGCTTCTGATGGGAACCATCCCTCTCCTCCAACCCCAAAGCTCAACAAAAGGGCACGAGAGACATTCTGGTATATGCAGAACCCTTGGAGCTGGTTGGGTGAAAGACAAGGGTTTGTCCAGTGCTGCAGCATCCAGTCTACATGTCCCCTGTTTGGCAAGTACAACAGGAACAAATCTCATCCATGCAACCCTAGCATGACTCAAAAGCCTTTTGCAGAACTCCACAGCATTCAGCCACTTTTGCACTACCTGACCGATCTGGCCTGAAGCTCTCTGGCTCCTTCAGGAAGCCTCCTCTTAGGCAGAAAAGACACAAACTTAATGGTGTACCAGGCTCCAGTTGCTCCCCTTTTTACTGAAAGACTCTGATGCATCATTAGTGCTTTGTATAATGTGGCAGGTGGGACCCGAGTAACTGCCTCAAGAAGGAAAAGCGTTCCTCACCTGTGTTGGGGTGATGTGGCTGATGTCCTCTGATGCCAGCTGTTTCAGGAGTGTGGTCTTGCCTGCATTATCCAGTCCCAAGAGGAGGATTCTCACCTCCTGGTCTGGGGTGCTTTTTAGTTTGCGCAGGATTGACAGTAAACCCTAAATGCACAAGAGAGACCATAGCTGTTATTTCCCCGCCTGAACTCTCACCCTGCACTATGTCATGTCCTCCTTCTTGAAATGGATTCTGTCTGGTGGTGCGTCCCAAGACACCCTGAATACCTTTCTGCAGTCCCTACTCCCATTTTGTTTCCTACTCCTCCCTTTGCTCCTGTTTTCTTCCATCTCAGAATAACAAGGTCTCAGACAGCACAAATGTCACGCAGTGGGGTGCCCTGCTGGCTGCACTGCTCTTGTCACACAGCTGTTTGGCATTCCCTGTGCCAGGGAGACAGTGCCTATGCATACCCTCTGCAGAAGCTGCAGACCAAGTCCTTGCAAGCTCTTCATTACCTTTATAAGAGGGAGAACCCCATTAATTTGATCTGCCTCCTAGGTAACTGCAGGTTACTATGTACCTGACATTGGTTCTTCTCATAGTAACTCCCTGGTCATCTCAAACCCCGTTTATCTGTCTAAAAAATGCTGAACCCATGGGGCACGTGCAGTTCTGATTCTCAGGATGTAACACTTAACAACTATCTCAGATCACCACACATCCTCGCTAAGAAAAGCACAGTGGATTCCAGTCATTAGCCAGGCTCAGCTCTCTGAGCTGACAATATCACTCAGGATTAGGAAACAGAATATGCAGGTCAGCTCATTTACAAGCATGGACCTTACAGCAGCACACCCAAGCTTTGTCAGTGCCACCAGTCAGAGACCAGCACCTCTCTAAAATGGCTGGAGAAATATTGTGGATCCTGGCACATAACCAAGAGATGCAAATCCCCCCACTTCCACCTGCCTCTCACTGCCCAGCTCACATCACAGGAAAGGGACAGTTGCAGCCAAGGGCACAGGAGTAGGCTGTGACACCAGGAACACCTGGGTGTCTTTGGGCACACTGCCGTGCTGTTCTGCAGCCCCTGCATGTCAGGGACCCCTCCTCAGAGCCCGGGCAGCACACACCACACTGGGACCCTGCCTGTGGACACAGCTGCTCTTGTTACTAATTCATCTGAGAAAATCCAGGAAAGAAATACATCTACAGCCCCTTCTGAAGCCCTCAGCATTCCTGTTCTGTCTCTCTTAGACAATTCCCTTGTTGAAGCCCACTAAGACCAAGATCCAGGAAGAAAGTTCAAATATCAGCAGAAAACTAAGCCCATAGGGCCCCTATCTCAAACCTTTTTGTTCTCCCAATAGCAAAACAGAGACAATGCTTCTTGTCGACCTGAAAGGGTGTAATCAGTTAAATGTCTTGAAGTGCTTTGTTGCTATGAGGAACTAAACCCTCTAAATATTCCTGCTGAGAGCCAAGGACTATTGGAGCCTTGAAGGTTGCTCCCGATCTCCTCCAGATCGCAGCTATCAGAAACTTGTCCTCAAGATAAAGAGCTGCACGTCGCAGTACAACTGTCGCTGCTGCAACACATCCCCCATCTCCAACAGTGTCCTTCTGCCCACTCCCAACCTCAGCCATTCAGCAAATGCTGCTGCCAACTGCTCACCTCACTGCTCCCAGGTGGGAGTGCTTTGGAAAGGACTCGGCACTACAGGTCGTGATGCTAAAGCTTTTAGTAATGCTGAGATTCAAATGCATGTGACATCTGATCCACCCCTGTAAGCATTTTCGATTTCAGAGTAATTTATTTGGTTTCTGTTAAATTAGCAGCTCAAAATACATGTGCAATGTGCTAGAAACAGGGAGGAGAGAAGGAACTTAGTAAAACGGGGTTTGAAAGGTTTCTGTAGAAAACTGCAGGATTGCCTCTGTTGCTGTGTTTTTAAAAAGCACTGTGGAAAGCTGAGGTTCAGAAATTCAGAGCTTGTGCAAGCAACAGCAAAACTGCAGTCTTACTGCCTAATAAGCAGGTTCAAGGTATCACCTATTTCATAGGTGAAAGGCAGGTACAAAACTGGCAATCTAGGCCCTGCTCAAGAGCTGTGAATTAGAAATGGGCTCTGCTTGGTAGAGGGTGCCATGCCTGCTCAGTACAGGCACAGTGCCTGTGTAAAGGCACAGGCACAGTAAATACCCAAACAGCTTTCAGCTGAAGTGTGCAGGCCTATAACACCATGTGCTGGGCCCTGAGGGCCAGATGCTCACAGCTGGCTCTCACCCATGGGCCCATGGCTAATGAATTTGAAGGGCTGTGTTCAGTGCAGCCAGTCACTGCAAGCCCTGCCAGCCCAACAGCTCATCTCCCTGGCCACAGTGCTCAACCCATGTTCTGCCCTGATGATCGTCTGCACTTCCACACGTCAGAGGGAAGAGAAATGGAACAGCAGCAAAAATGCCTCTAACGGTTACTTGTTTATATGCATGTCCTAAGTGCCCTTGACATCATTAAAAAGCACAAGTTTTAACTGCATGACTAACAACATATTTTCTTTTCACCTGCTGTCAAATTTACAGTTGTGTCTGTTGGCTTGTAAATCTGTGGATTTCAGCTCAGTGTGGATAGACTCCACAGGAGCAGGAACTCTAAAATTTACACATTCTCCTTCCTTTCTAGGGAAACACTGAATTTCCCATTCTTATGGGCCTGACCCAAAGCCAATGTACATCAGCCAAAGCACTACTGCCGACTTTGGAGAGCTCTGAATCAGGCCCTATTATTTTAGTTTATTGCTCACAGTTAAAAAAAGAAGCTGTTGAAATGCTAATCCTATTCACAGCTCCACTTGCTAAGAGCAGAGCAGTGTATCCCAGAGCAGATCAGGATTAGGTGCCTTTATATTTCAGAATTCAACTCCAAAATACTGAACGCAAAGAAATGTATTACAAAGTACTGCTTATCTACCACGGAGCAATTCTCAAGGGTCGGGAAGAGGAACAGTTGTAAATGTTAATAGAGCTTCTCCCATTGTAGATGGATGCTATTTCTGGGCTAGTATGACAGCCTATGAGAAAACGATCAGCATCGTTCCATATTCTACTCAAGTGACACTGCTGCATGGCTGATCACAGGATTATCAGGGGTAGCCAATAGAAGAGAAGATATATATAGAAATAAAAGTATTCTCTAAGGTATAAAGTAAGCTGATTTAAAAGGCTGGAAGACAAGCAAGCCAACATAGAGAAGTGGACTTTATTTCAGTAGCTGCCAGCATAGGTTACATGGTCTGTATAAGTCTACAACTTAAGAGCTAAATAATAGTATTGGTTCCTGTGACTGTTACTATTTTGTAAATAGTATTTAGAACGTGAAACCAGTGTTTTCCCTGTAATCAGCAAAGATTTAAAACTAAGGAAAGTCATGCCCAGACGGGTTTCTCATTTTTTTTTCTTTTTAATACTTTTTAATTGGTCTTATGAGCACACTGGCTAGAAAGACAGAAGGCATTTCCTGACAGCTTAGTAGACTGGAAAAAATAACTCAGCAGAGTTTCCTGCTGCATGCCACCACTGTGTGGGACAAGCAGCCCCTGTTGCACACACACTGATGGACAAGCACTCCTCTGCTGGCAAACACAATGCCGAAACTAACAGGCTGAGGAGAGTCAGAAAGCAATGCCTTGTTTTTCATGGGAGATGTCAGGTAGAAAGCCATGAAATGGGAAGATCTGGTGGAAAGAGGATGCACAGACGCAACAGAGGAGCAGCAGATTTTTGAAGCACGGCAGGTAACAAATGTCTCATGCTGGGACTTAGCCAGTAGTGAAAAGGGAGGATTCCCAGGATGCCTGCATGGCAGCCAGGCCAGTGGCACTCACTCAATGGAGTGGCCAGGGTGAGAAGCAGGACAAGTCTTGAGCAGGCCAGGGTAGATGTGAGCTGGCTGAGGAGCCGCAGAGATGCCTCACAGGAGTGTAAGGGCAGCGTGTCAGCTGCACAGAACTAAGCAGACTGCGGCATCTGTAACAGAGAAGGGAACTGCAGATGCTGCTCAGATAATGAACAGCACAGCATGGCAGCATGTGCAGCCTTTGGAGAAGGGCAGCCAGACAGAGCAACTCAAGGCTGGGTACAGTCAGCCAGCAAACGCTTCTTGGTCACCTCTGGGTTAAGCAAACTATGTCTTATATCAGATTGGCTTGTTTAAAAACATTTTTGTCCTTGGTGGAGAGGGTTTTCTTTACAAGCACCATGAGGAGAAAGACTGATGGGGTCAGCAATGAGGAGACTGTATTTTCCAGACAGTGAGCAGGGATATACAGTAAGAAAAAGAGACTCCTGACAATTACTATGAAATCAGAGTGGGGCATTAAATTCGGAGATGCAACTTAATGGGTAAGAGCACTCATAAACACATCGAGCATGAAAGCAAAGCTAACCATCTTATTAGCATCCTTCAGAAAACTGGGATCTGTGGTTTTATGAAAGTATATCATTGCTAGGTTTAAAATACCCACCAAATTATCAAAGGACTTTCAATTATAGCTGCATGCAGTAATCCTATTCTTTCTCTCTCTCTCTCAAAAAAAATAAATCCTACATATATAAAAATACAGTGACATTTATAGTCCTAGCTAAGGGTTTTGCGGGTTTATTCAGCTTTAAATCCATGCTGTATATGGGTCTCTTGAACAAGCTGATGCATGTAACTACATCCTGTACCACAGAAGCCACTGAAAGGAAGATTCACTTTACAGGGCAAAGCAAAAATTGGTTTGGGACAAAGAGAGCATTGAGATAATCTGTTTAAATATTGTATCAGATTGGCAATATAAAGCCATGATGGAAAGAACAATTTCCCTTGTACTGAGGGCTGGATACATGGGGCATGGATAAAAAGCGTGGCCCACAAGCTGCTGCAAAGCACGGTTGATTTTTATTAGGAAAGAGAAGTAAATGTATTCTGTTTAACTTTATTAGCCACAAGGCCCAGATAATGAGTTTAAAATAAAACTACCCTCAGCCACCACCAATTGCTTATCTACTAGATGTGGATATTTAGGTAGAACCAATTCACTTCACTAAGATGCAATACAGCCACAAAGCTCAGCAGCTCAGCCTGCCATTACGACAACATCACCCCATCTCTACACCCCTGCAGAGATGCCCTCTTCCCCACTACTGCAACCACAAGTCATTTATATTTATCCTCAAGACTCATCTCAGCCAAGCACATCTGCCATTGAGATAACAACTCCTCATCTCCCCACAGCTCCCCAGCACTGCTGAGCTCTATTCTCAAACTTTGGTGACTTTCCCACAACCATGAGAGAAACTTCACAAAATATCCATAAAAGCAGCCCATGATTCTTCTGCTAATTCCTTCTCTGCCACACCTACAATCCTTGACGAGGTTTAGGCAGCAAACATGTCAAGTTCAAACCTGTCTTGGATTCTAATTATTCATATCAGTTGCTTATCTAGCACTCCAGACAGACCATATTTCCATGGCATGGGAGCACCTCCGTGCTCTGTCGGCACAGCACCTAGCACAGCTCTGGGGACCAATTTATTTAAAATTTCAGTTAAGCAATATGGCAGCACTTCACCATTTTTAAAGAGTAACTTAAAGATAGAGGGTACACGTGACGATTTTAGAAAGTCACACAGGAGGAGCTGACACAGGGAAGGACGAGGGGCTTAGCTGAGCCAAATATTCTGCCTTGCACACTGGTTATATGAGGCTACATTTGTCATCCAGGGTGCAATCCTGCACACACAGAGCTGGAGGAGGGGAGTCCTTCCTGACAACTGCACTGATTAGCTGGTGCCCTGAAGAATGACGTCTGATTACCTTTATCTTCGGCTGCAGAACTGCAAATGTCACTAATGGTCATAAAATCATCCAGTCTTTTTCAAAATACAACCAAAGTAAATTAATCTATTGAGCGCAGTTTATTCAATACTTCTTACTCTGGCAAAACTCCCAAAAAAATCATTTGCTTGCTGCATGTCTCCACCATATGGTGTCATTCAATGCAGACTTTCTTTCCTGCATTGAAATCCAAAATTTAATGGAGTCGAGTCACCTACAGAGTTTTTCCAGCTCAAACCTACTAATGTAGTTTTCTGTCAAAGAGGTCACACAGCACTTTCCAGTTTGATACATAAACCAATATCAGCATGAATCCTCTTTTCATAATTAAAATCAAACTCCTCTGGTGTCAGCAGGTTTGAAAGGAGTATTTTGCCCTGTGCAGAGAAGAGCCAATGCCCACCACTGGACAATGTCAGCAGTCTCTGTCTGGTTTCAAAACTTCAAAGTCTTTGCCAGCGACTGGTATACTCTCCTATCTGCAGGTGATTTTTCATATCAACCTCTCAGCCATCAGTAAAATAAACCAAAAAACATGATATTGAACTGTACTGAAAACTAAAGTAGTGAGACACTTAAAATCCTTGAAAGCATTTTTTGTGGGGCCATTTTAAATAGAGCCTTACTACCAAGGAACAAGGGACAAAAGAAAGAATTTCGAGGTATGAGGTACAGCTACAGGCAAGACATAGATGCTGGTTTTCCTAGAAATATGAGCTCAAAACCAGGAGCAAGATGCCTGACTGTGCATTTAGCTATGCTGGTATTTTATTCTCTTCAACAGATGTGCCTTATGTCAGCTTATGTCAACTGTGACTCAGTTTCCTCAATTATAAAACAGGGCCACACTTTGACAAACCTGGTTTTGACACAGTGATGTCATCTTCAGTCAATGGTTTCAGAAAACCATCCTCCGGCCCCAGCATCTATCAATAACATACCGTGTCTCTTGGTAAAGATTGTTATTACAGTGATGAGGAAGCCACAAGCTCTGCTTCACACAGCATTTCCTAACCTTTGGAAAGCAGCATATCCTTTCATGTAGCAGCCTCCCTTCGCCCTTGCCACGCGCCCACTGCAGATGCTGCTTAACGGTGCCAAAGACTTCAGCACTACACATCTCTCATGCTTTGCAGTTTTATGGCTCATCCTTCCCTCTGTGCTCCAACTATGACCTTCCACCACCCCTGCCCCACAGCTGTGAGAAATGCTGGTATGCTCTGCAGAAGAAGACACTTCCCCTATGTACTTACTCACTTGGATGAACACTGGAATAATTTAAACTTCAGCATTAACCCTCTTATCACTGGAGATGGAGCAAGCAGTCGTTGAGGGGAGTTTAAGCACTTCCCAGTGCAATCAGGACATGGCAGGAACGTGCTCACGGGCAGCTACCATGGCTCAGATGACAGGCAGTAAATTGTTACATCAAGCTGTCTGGATGATTTCTGACTGCTGACCCACACCCCCAGGCTGCCATAGCTGCTTTGGATGTATTTGCTGCTGTTTCAGAGTTTCTACCACAAATGATTATTCTGTTTTAGCTAAAGTTGAGAATCTAGGGAGCTAGTGCATTGCTCTCCAGTCCTCTGCACAGTCCAGCCAGGCTACCAGGCACCCCAAAGTTCCACCCACCCTGCCTGGGAGGCTATAATTCAAAAAACAATTCCAAGAAATGGAAAATAGACAAAGAGGCAGTAAAATGTTGTGTCAAATAACACGAACACTGGAGAACACCCAGTCCATCCTCTCTGCACACAAAGTGCCTGGATAAGAGCAGCCAGATCCCAGACTACACCAGCTTATCAGAACATCGTAAGGCAGAAGAGCAGATCTGGCAGCTGCAAGCCAAATGTGTCCCACAAAGCGCAGCACTGCTGGAGGCAGCTGCCCTCATCTTTACAGCAGATGTCCATCCTGTCATGGCTTTGGTGCCTGGTGTGACATGCCCCATCACCAACTCATCTAAAATAGAGCAGATCCCACAGGCTTTATCTCAATCTCCTTTTCTGTGGCCCAGCAGTAGGGATGCAGCCAGAATTAACCCAGTGAAGATGAGAAGCTGCCTTTGGTACTCCTGCTTACACCTCCTCCCATGCATGAATCCCTCTACTTGCATGAATCCAACTTGTGTCCAGAGGGCTCCTTGACAAAATAAGGCTTTGCCCTTGGGAAAGCCCCTTCCCTATTGCTATTTCCTTCTGCTTGTGCTCTCTCTTCATGCACCATCCTCATGAGTGGCTCCACATCCATGGCAGCTGTCTCTCACCACCCCTCACCCATAGTTCCAATCCCTCCTTCCAGTCATCACTGCACTTTGGCAGCATCCCACTTGTCCCACCCCAACTACTCTGGCATCTAAACCCAAATTGTTTCCAACACCTGGATGACCCTCGTTCATCATCCAAACTTCCTCCAACATCAATTCAGACTGCACTACACCCTTCACCACCTCACCTGTCTCCCAGCATTGCCTTCTACCCAAGACACCCAGTTTTTTCCTTCAATCCATGCTGCTACTTCTCAAACAATTTATTTCTCTCTTCCAACACACTTCTTTCATCCCTGGGACCTTTCTTTCTCTCATCAACATCCAAACTCCATTTCCAGTTTTCCCCACAGTTTATTCTTATTTCTTCTTCTCAACCCAGACTGTCTCTCATCTTGCCAGCCCATGGCAGGAAACCCCAGAGCACACAACATCCCAGCAAACTCTCCTGGCCAGCCAAACGCTGACTGGGTTTTCCCACTGACTCACTAGACTGTCCATCCCACCCAACTGGCAGTTTTCTTTCAGATCCTGAGCACTTTGTCCCGGCCATCTCTGAACACAATCCAGCCTCTCTCTCTCTGCCATGATTTAACTTCCCTTCTAAGGCTTTGTATCAAAAAACCAGCCCTTTCACCTCAGCAAGTTCTCTTCTAGCTCCCTCAATTCCTACAGCCAGGGTTCAAGTCCCAGGGTGGCCTCCCTCACAACTTGACTGGGTTTTCCAGTGCCCCTATTAGAATCTCAGCTGCTTCCCTGACTCCTCACAGGCAATCTCTGAACATTGTCTTCCATCCTTGCCAGGCTCTTCCATTGCTCCGTCCCTCTTTGGGTCACTGCCATCCTAGTCCTCAACCCTCCATCACATCTTCCACACCTTGACTGAATCAACTCCAGGAATGCTGAGTCCCTCTCAACAAACCCCCCCCCCCCCCCCCCCGCCCCCCCCCGCTTCTCCTCTGATTTAGAAGCAAATCTCGGGGGCCTCAGAATTCGTTTTTCTGCCATCGTCATCATCGCTATTATTATTATTTTTTTTAATCTTCCTCCTTTTCCCGTTTTGGATCTTAACCCTTTGATCTGTTTCCTTTAAAAGACTCTGATTCCCAACTCCCATCAGGGGGAGAGGGAGGAGAAATACAGGGAAGGAAAAAAAAAGCCCGAGCTGGTCGCTGCCCTCAGCTGTTGGCCAGGTTTGGTGGGGGACAAAAGTCCCTTTAAAATATTGAATGTCAGTTGCAAACCTAAGAAAAGAAAAATCTGATCTGGAGCGCTAAATTTAGGAGCTTTATATGGGACTTGGACTCTGCTGCTGGATTTTGTATGGATTTTTTTCAACCTTTGGTAAGTTTCAGCTCACCTTCTGGGGTAAAAAGGAGCAAATGGCTTTTAGGGGTGGTTGGGACTTTGGGCTGTAAGTCCGACAGGATCACGTTGAGGCTTTTTTAACCATTTGTGTTGGTTTTTTTAACAAAGCGATGGGTACGTTGCGTTTTCTTGCCGGATATTCCTAGAGTGCTGCTCTGTGGTTTATTTTATCCCCGATTTTAAAATCTGCTGCGGTTTATTATTTATGGCGCGTGCTGCGGGGAGGGGGGAGCCTATCCGTTCACCCTCAGCCTTCCCCTTTCAGGGAGGACAGACCCCGGCGTCCGCCCCTAGACCGCACTGAGCGACCGAAGCGGCTCGGGGGAAACGTCGACAGAGCTGCCGGCAGAGATGGCCGAGAATTGGAAGAACTGCTTCGAAGAGGAGCTCATCTGCCCCATTTGCCTGCACGTCTTTGTGGAGCCGGTCCAGCTGCCCTGCAAGCACAACTTCTGCCGGGGCTGCATCGGGGAGGCGTGGGCCAAGGAGTCGGGCTTGGTGCGGTGCCCGGAGTGCAACCAGGCCTACAACCAGAAGCCCAACCTGGAGAAGAACCTGAAGCTCACCAACATTGTGGAGAAGTTCAACTCCCTCAACCTAGAGAAGCCCCCCTCAGTCCTGCACTGTGTCTTCTGCCGCCGGGGCCCGCCGCTGCCTGCCCAGAAGATCTGTTTAAGGTGCGAGGCTCCGTGCTGCCAGTCCCACGTCCAGACCCACCTGCAGCAGCCCTCCACGGCCCGGGGACATCTCCTGGTGGAGGCGGAGGACGTGCGGGCCTGGAGCTGCCCCCAGCACAACGCCTACCGCCTGTACCACTGCGAGGCCGAGCAGGTGGCCGTCTGCCAGTTCTGCTGCTACTACAGCGGGGCCCACCAGGGACACTCGGTCTGCGACGTGGAGATCCGCCGCAATGAGATCCGGGTGAGTCCAACCGTCCTGGACACCTGGGTTTGCCCAGCCTGGGGACCACCCAGCCACCCTCTTCCCTGCCATGTCCCTTCCCCTGTGTTTGTGTAGGACCTACACAGAATCCATCCTGGCACTGCTCCTCCTCCTGCCTGGGGTCCCCCCGTGGCAGACATGTTGGGTGGCCTCCCAGCCAAGCAATGACAGAGCCCGTGGGTGCCAGGGGGCTCCCCAGGCAAGGTGTCTGTGCTGGGAGGCCTTTGTAGCTGTTGAGCTGTGGGACCTACGGCCCCTTGGGTGTGCGCTCGGCAGGGAAGGGTTGAGGTCTTGGGCCAGGGGCATTTGGAGGGAGCATGTGCCAGGTTTGTGCTGGGCTATGCAGCTGTTTGGAGGAGGGCAGAAGAGCTGCCTGCAGCTGAGGTCAAGTCACCCCAAAACTGGGCTTCCTTGGAGGACAAAGCGGCTGCCGGAGCGGACCCTGTCCATTGTAAGGCCTGTGAATGTCAAACTGCCTGCTCTTCCCACTGTCTCCCGCTGGGGCCGGTGGCCACCATCCTGTTCCCCCCAGCAATGGAAGAGGTTCTTGTCGGGGACCCATGACGTGTCAGAGACCCGTGACGTCTCACTGGTGGGGATTCAGTCTTAGGGTTGGCCAAATAATGTGATTTTTATTAGGGGGCACAGGGCTGCCCCTCTCCTTAGAGCAGCTTAGGCTGTTGTTCTGGATTCGAGGGAAAGCAGGTCTGTATTTTGCTCTTGGCCAGGCCATCTGGCAGGAGCTTTCACCTCTGGCTCCCCACCCTCCAGTTCCTGGCGGGCATTTACCAGCCCTGCGGCCAGCCCTGCCATGACCCTTCTGCCACCTTCCCCCTTTTCAGGGCTGCCCCTCTGCTCCCCCTCCGACCCTTCGAAAGAGGTTCGGCGCTTGTCTGCCGAATAAATATTTAACAATGAATTGAATGGTGATTACTGTAAAATGGGGATGATTTCCTGTGTATTTTAATGTTGCCAAAATGAGTCACCATTTAGCAATAAAAAAAAAAAAAAAGAAGTCATAAATAAAAATTGCAGTATAATTACTTTCCAATTGGATGGCCAGGCCTGGGAGTGGGGCGGGGGGGGTGTGCAGCTCTATGTAGAGAGGAGCCAGCCTGAGCTCACAGGAAGGTTATTTTCTTCTCCAGGTTTTTTGGGGGAAAACCAGGGACCTCCATGGAGGTGCCAGCAGCTCCGCCACACACGCTGGAAGGGGAAAGACCCAGTCAGTCTTTTGGAGAAGCACTTTTCTGCTTCTATTTATAGGGAGTCATTTTGGTTTCCCTCTGCCAGGGTGGGGAGCCACCTCGGGAGGGCTGTGCGGGGCTGGGATGGGGCTCGCATGTGCATCTCCCAGGAGCCTTAGCCAGGAACCAAAACTATTTTTCCAGGTCCTCTTCCAGGACACTTTGATCTCATTTATTCCCGCTCTTGCTGCGTGTTTTTTTTGTTCTTGCTGCCGTTGTTATGGCTGGATGTTCGCCGCTTCTTGCGGATGCATGCTGCTAATGACCTGGCAGAAATCTGCCACCAGCTAGGCTGGATTTTGGCCCTGGCTTGAAATTTTAGGATATGTGGCCAGACACCAGAAGTGTTAGACGGCTGTATCGTAGAGGCACGGAATTATTTTGTGACCTTGGCCAAATCCCTCGGCACCTCCATCGCTGCATTATTTTAATTTCCTTTCTCTGTGATGATAAGCTTGTCTCTTCCCGCTGGGCGCGTGGCTCAGTTGGGTGCACGGAGTCTGGGTCGATGAAGGACAGCACCAAGCTGGGGGACAATGTGCCCAAAGGATCCCCACTATAGTTGAGGCAGTTCTTCCATGAAGTGGCTGGGGTAGGGATGAGGCCCTGGGAAAAGCACCCAGCAGGTTGCCAGCCCTTGCTCCATGGCCATGGCTAGGTCTCCGGCTGAAAGCTGCCTGTCGCCAGCCAACAAGGAAGGTGGCCCCATCGGCTCCCGAATTAGGGTGCATGAGCTCAGCTGGTGACGCGGGAAGCCAGGCCTGGGATTCCTGGCTGCTTGCTCACCCTGCACCGGCGGTGAGCCGCACTTGGAGCATCCCGGGAAAGATGGACTGGGACTGGGGGGCAGATGAGTAACGCTGGGCTTGGGAGGTCTGGAGTGGGGGGGCCCATTGTGAGAGGTTTGTTCCATGTGTGGCTTGTGTTCAGAAAGCCGTTAATTGAGAAATGAGTCAAAGTTGGGAGGTTTAGAGCCCTGACCTTGGTGCGGGGGACTTGCAAGTGTGAGGGTTGCAACATCAGCTCACTGTGGAGGGGGTGGCCCCCATGGCCCGAAAAAGGGACTGGAGCTTGCAAACCTGCTCCCCATAAACTCTGCTCTAGCATTTATTCCTCTGACTGCTGCCAACCTACCTCGAAGGGCACCTTACCCCTGGTTACAGACTGGTTTGAAGGGGAAAAGGGGCTCAAAACAGCACCAGTGCTTTGTCAGCTGAGCTGGCAATTGGGGCAGAAGTGCTCTGGGTGGCTGAAGGAGGCTGGAGGTAGGTGTCTGCTGGAGGAAGGGGGGTGTCTGTGCAGGGTTTGCCTGAAGTGGAACATGTGCCTGGTGAGTTTGGGGGAAGGAGCCCGCTCAGCGTTAGGTGCTGCGCAAACCCGCAGAGCCCTGGCTTGGAATTAGTTGAACTCCACGGTGCAACTGTAATACAAACAGTAAATAAAATATGTGGTTAATCTTTCTTTCGTGGGCGTATAAAGCGCTTACCTCCCCTTCCCCCCATGAGATGTTTTCTCCTTTGTTTCCTGTTTTTGTAGCACTTAAAGAAGGGGGGGGGGAAGAAAAGCCAACAAGGCACCCTCTTTTCTCTTTTTTCTTCTTTTTTCTTCTTATTTTTTTTCTTCTTGTCATTTCGTTTGTGTCAAGGTCTCACAATGAAACATTTTTTCTTCCATCTATGCCTTTGCTGCCCCAGCCATGTGCCTCCCACCTGCATGGAGGAACCTACTTCTAAGGCCGAAAAAGAAAGTTGCTCCAGTGCAAGGTTGATGTGTTGTTTTTTATTTTTTCTCCATCAGAAAGGGAAAAAATACATTGCAGGGATTGGAGTATGGTTAAGAAGGCAGCAGTCAGAGAAGGAGGCTCACTTGCGGGGTATTACCATGACTGCCCTGTCTTTGTGTGGGACACAGTTGATTGAGGCCAGGTATATCTGAGCTTGCTCAGAGGTTTCCCAGCTGCCTGTCCTCAGCTAGAGGTGCCACCAGTGGAAAAGGGCTTGGGTAGAGAGGCTTTGCTTCTGTTTTGGGGGAAGGAGATAGATTTTACCCCTGTCCTATCTTCCTAGAAATCCCTTCACATTCTGAAGATCTCTGGTGGCTTTGAACATTAAGTGGGAGAGAATGCATTGTGGTGCTGAGACCTAGAGGAAAACATTGGGAATCTTCCTGCAGGTGTGTAGGAACAGCATCCAGCACTGTCCATGGAGCAGTGCATGTTGAGCAAATCCAGGGGGACAGGGACTGGGCTGCTGAATCCATGTGCAACTCAGTGGGTTTGGGCTTTCTTTCTTGGCAGCACCCTGCATAAGGCCAAGTCATGTGCTTTCTAAATTACGGGAACAAGGAAAGGTGAATCCTTGGTAGGAGCACAGGAAGAGACGGATCTCAAGTCTGTACCAAAAAACTCTGGTTCTTTGCCAGCTTTGGCCACCACCAAGTCCCACATGGCATGCCCATGCTGCCATCTGTGCCAGGGATGCTTTGCAGGGACCAAGGGAGTCCCACCGGTGGGGAAGCTTGGTATCAGCTTCGCTGCCAGGCTTCTGGCATGAGCTGCTCTAGGTTGTTTTACTCTGAAACAGGTTTGGTAACTTGTGATGGACTGGATTTTTACAGGCTTACTTATTTTCCAGATGACTTGTTTATGAGGAGCACAGCACGCAGCTCACTGCAGGCATTGTGAGTGCAAGTGCCCAAGTGCTTGAGCGCTAATTTAGCTCTCGTGGCTGTAGGTGGTGTGGCTGGTGCTTGGCAAGTGCACCAGCACCTTTGCTGTGGCACTCTTTGAGCATACCTGGTCCCCAGACAACTTTTGCAGCAGGTCTACAAAGCAGGAGTTGTGCAGCTTCTCCCTGTGCCCTCCATCTGAACTTCCACCAGCAGCCCAGAGCTGAACTGCCAGCCCAGCCCAAGGGTTAGGTCAGCCTAACCCAGGTCTGTCCTTCCCTGGCTTTGCTTATAACCTAATTCCTGCCCAGGGGCCACAGGAATATGGCACTGTGCACCTAAATGTGGCTGATCATTGTGCTTTAGGATGCTGTCAGTTGGTCAAGCTGCCATGATGAGCACTGACTTCTTGGGCCTTGGGCAGTGGCAGAAATCCCAGCATCCACCTAGCCTGGCTTCCCAGCTCTGTGCCACTCACCACATCGATCTGTCAGGCTTTGCTGCTCTGTGCTGTCAGGGGCAGCAGATTTCAGTTCAAGCTGTAGCAGCCCGAGCTGCCCTAGAGAGGTCTGGGGGGGGCTGAGCCACCCTGCTGCAAACCCCTCTGGGTTTGCTGGCCAAGCAGCAGTGGGTATCTTGGCAGTCCCAGATCTTTGGCTGAACTGGAGCAGTCTCCTGCCTCCGCAGGGTTTGGATTAAGGGCTTTTCCCTGCTGCTTTCCTGCTAAGCTTGAGCATTTTCTGTGCCCTTAGCCCGTCAGGTTGCCAGTGGTTGGTTGCTCCAGACCTGCAGCTGCAAGTCTTTTGTGTAGAGTCAATCCGAGAAGTGACAGCAGAGATGGAGGATGCTGGGAGGCAGCCTGGTGGGTTGGGTGGGAGGGAGGAGACTTGTGTGGAGGGGGCAGCCCTGGAAAAGGAGCAGGACAGGGGCTGCTGTGGAGAAGGCTGTCTTCCCCTAGGGGACAAGGCAGGAGAGTGAGGTGCAAAGAGGAGAGGTAAGAAAAGGTTCACCTGAGGACCTTGAGCTGCTTTGCAAGGAATAGCAACAAAATGTAGCTCAGGCTCACACCCCTGCTCACCAGACTGCCCTGGCCTACCTAGAGCTTCCCACCTTGAAGCCCTCCATGAGCAGTGACTTCAAATGAGCCCCTGAGACAGAGGTGTCATGGTCTGGTCTCTGAACCAGGAGGTCTAAGCCCATCTTTGTCTGGTGATGAAGGCATAATGAACTTAGCCCAGACCTGTGTGTAGTCTAAATCTATCGTGTGATAGTAGTGTGAGCATCATGTGTCTGCTGGCATGGAGGTGATCAGCGTGCTGTTCTCCTCAAGCCCATGAGCATGATGGAGAGGGAGAAATAGGAGATACTGCAGTGGGACACCCTGGACTTCTCTCCACCCCTCAGCCTCGTGCCTCACACGTGGGTCTGGGTGAGCCCTTCAAGGAATGCACAAGTCCCAGGAGTGTCCTTCCCTTCTTCTCCCCTCCCCTTGTTCCAACAAAGCACTGTTATCAAGGTCTCCCGCGTGCTCATCCGAGCCTGGTCCTGCCAGAGGGGCATCCACAGCCTCTCTGCTGCTTTGGTCTTTGCCTCTGGAGCCAAGGAGTTGCCTCTGTCCCCATCTGAGCGGGAGAGCAGAAGAGGGGCTGGCAAAGGGGGTGGGAGGAGAAGGCAGATTTCCATGTCTCACAAAGGGCACAAGCGATCAGATTCGTGCAAGTGCCCAAGAATAAAGAGGCTCTTACAGTGCTGGCTGCCCTGACCTCTCTCCTCTCTGCTCCAGAGGACAGCGTGTGACCACACAGGGATTTCTTAGCTGTACTTGGGAGGCGGGCAGTGGGTTTTCTATACCCAGATCTGTCTGCAGCTTGCCTTGCAGCATATTGGCCTATTTTTGGCTCGTTACCTATCTGTTTACTGGAAATCTTGGTACATGGTGATAATTTCTTCTTTTCTTCTCTTTAATTTCATGTAATTGTTTTGGGCTTTTTTTTTTCAATCTGACACTGAAATGGGGCTGAGAGCAGCAGTGCTTCCAGAGCAGGGACAAAAGTAACCAGGAAACACAGGGCAAGAGAGGAGGGATCGACACCGAAACAATGAAATAGCCAAGCAAGGAAAGACTGAATGCTCAATAGCACAAGCCTTTGCAGAAATGCCTGGCTAGTGCAGCATTTTATAATCAGCTTCTGTGCAGGGCTGGCCTGCAACAGTAGTGTGATGGGGGAGGAATGCTTTGAATTAGCTGGATGCCAGAATTAATTCTGTCAGAATTCAAATGTACATGTATGTACGGATTTATAAATAAACACTTGGAGCAGGATTCTGCTTTGCCACGCAGGCTCCAGGGCAGAATCTGGTCTGGCCTGGCTTTTTTGCTTTTAAAAAAATGCTATGGATCTGGGCTAGGTTCTGGTGACTTTGTCAACTTCTTGCATTTATCAACAGCCTGTAGGCTGAAAAGATGCTGGTTGGGTTGAAGTAAGGGGGATGGCACAGAGGACTCAGAGCTGCTGAGCTTGCTTGCACTAATAGCCAATTTTCTGCAATGAACCTCTGTTTTCTGGAAGAGAAGGTGAGGCAGATGCTGGGGGACTGGGGGGGAGATGTGAAATGTGCAGGACCAGGGATGTCCTGCCCTTCCTTTTCCTCCACAGAAGGACAGAGGCAGCCGCCCTTCTTTTCCCTGGGAGAGCTACATCCAGCATACTTGGGAATGGGAGGAAGAGATGTCTGGTCCCAAATGTGGAGGGAGGGTTGGTTATTCACAGGCATGAGACTCTGGATGCACGCAAAAGTTTTTACATATGTGCCCCAGATGAACTCAGGGAAGAGGTTCCCAGTCCCGGATCTTTTCTGATAAGGACAGCTTTTGCCTGTTCTCACCAGGGCATCGTAGTTGTCCCTCTTCTGTCTTGTGATTCTCTTGTGATGGTAGCATGAGCAGAAGTTCCAGCTCAGCACAGTGCCCTGCACTCTGCAGTGGTACCATTGCACCCCAAGCACACTCCAAGTCATTCGTTTGCTGGGATCATGTACCAGAACTGTTAAAAAAAAAAACAACTTTAATTTATTTAATTTCTCTGTTTCTTCTCTTCCCCCTACCTGTCCTTTTTCAGTTTCTTGCTGTGTGGATGCTTTGATGGGGGGCTGTCTCTGGAGTGGGCTGGGAAGAGCCGAGCTGTGGATGGCTCCAGATGAGGCAGTTGGCAGGGAGTGATGTTCCGGATGGCTGTGTCTCTCTGAAATATGAGTAAACATTGTCAGAGCAGCCGACTGTATGATCTGGGGCTTCAGGAGGGCTGATCTGTCTTTTCTTCTTTCCACCCATCTCTCCCTGTTCAAGATTCCCCATTTGCTCAGCATCACCCTGTTCACCTCTCCCTGCCTGGGTGACCTGGAAGCTTCATCCTAGAGCTGTAGATTTGGAGAAAAGGAAAGCAAATCCCGCATGTCCTAATGGAGGCAGTGTTTTCCCTTGCCACACGACAGCTTAATCTAAACCCTCATTTGAACCAGTTATTGTGTGGCTTTAAAACCCCGTCCCCTGGAAACTAGTCTCCCACCCCCTTCCCTCCCAGTCAATCCTGGTCAGTGGAGCCGAGCTCCAGGGTTTGGTGCTGGGCCACACGCAGGCACAGATCGATCACACGGGGGGGGTGGGTTGGTATTTCTGTGGCAATGGTTTTTATTGCTGGTTGCGGTTGTTGGGTTGTTGGTAAGTCAGGGGGGTTGGCGTGCTCTGTAATGGGCTTGTGCGTGTGGCAAGGGGAGAGAGAGGGTAATGTGATTGCATCCTTCTGCTCATTATCCTCCTGCTGGAAGGGGGAGGGGGGCGCATCCCTCTCCCCATCTGAATCCATGTGGAGCTGCCGCCTCTGCGGTGGGAGCAGGTTTTCCCTGCAGGTGAACTCCTCTGCGCTCAGACAAAGGGCTGGGGGTGCCGGTGCCTCCCTTTGTTCTTTTCCTGTCCTGGTGCACTCGCCTCTGACGGCAAAAAGCCCCTTGAAGCGTGCCTCTCAAATGGATGGAGCGGAATAAATGTGCTGCGAGGTCTCTGTCCCCCTCACAGACCCTTTGGGGACAGTGCAGGCGGGAGGGGGGGTGCTGCGCTCCCCCTTCCCTCTGGTATTGTGCTAGCCCCTTAGTGATGGGGGTGGCCAGATCCTGGAGGGAATCACTACAGCTCTCCTGCCACAGCTGCACTGTTGTGGCTGAGTGGCTGAGGCCTGCGAGCTCTGTTTTGGCCAGCGATAGTTTGGTTGTAGGGGGTGGGGACAGAGCCTGCCCCCATCAAGGGAATGGGAGCACATCTGGGTGCTGTTTTCCTGCCTCTGCCTGCTGGAATCCTGCACAACAGGGCTTCTGGGCAGGGAACTGGAAATAGTGCCTGCTGTGAAGACCATCCCTTTCCAAACAGATCTCCCTAGCTTATAAGCCCAGCAGGTAAAACCAAGGCCTGTCCTCCAGCTAAGGAATTTGTAGCTTTCTACTTAGAACAGGGGAGGAAAAGATCATTTTAATCTCTGCAGCAACCTAAAGTCTGGATGGGGAAGTTGGGGTATTACCCTAAATTACAGGTAAGCAGAGGTAGGGAGACCTGCCAGGAGTCAGGTAGTCCATGGCAGGTGGGGAAGCAATCCTGGAGCTTTCTTTGCTGCTGGTGGTACCTTGCAGAACATGGACCCGGCTAGCTGCCCCATCCATGCACTTCCTCCCCTGGTTCTCCCCTGGGCTGGTTCCTGCTACCAGCAGGAATACCATGTGTAGTCTATGAAGGCACATGGTATTAATCTCCATTTACCGAAGTGCTTTTCAGCAATATGATAAATGATAACAAGGGGAAGAACAAAAACTAAACCTTCCTCTCTCTTTGCATTAAAACTACCCACTGGAGCTTTCCTCAGGAAATACTCCTCCTTCCCAAAACACAAGGCCTGGCTTCGCATGAGAGAGAGACAGGAGGCATCTGAAAAGACAGCCTTCATCTGCGCGCTGCATCCAGTAACTGTTGACAAAGGCATTTGAGGAAAACCTTGTGCTTCCCAAACAGTGGAGGCTGGGAGTGTCTGTCAGTTTGGGTGGGGGATGGGGGTATCCAGGGGAAAGGGAACCCATCAACCCATCTCTTCTGGGTCTGGTGGAGGGAGCAGGCATTGACGTTTTGAAGGTCAAGCAGAAGTCATGAGCTGGCCCTGTGGCAGCTGTGCTGGCTGGCAGGTAAGGGGAAGCCACCACAAAACCCCACGATAGCCACCTTGTTTTACTGTGGGTACAATCTCACCAGGGAGTGAGGAGCTACCGCTGTTGGTCCTTTCTGTTCTAGAAAATGGCAGTGGGTCACAGCTAGAAATGGCTTCTCTGGTTGTACACTGACTGCTGGCACTGCTGCCCCAGTCCCTGTGCAGTACTCAGCACTTCCCATAGCATTTGTGTCTCCACTGCATCTTCTTTGAAAGAGGATAATGAAACTGAAAGGGGGAAGCAGGGCACACTAGAGGCACCTTGCCAAGCTTGAGAAAGCAGTGCTGGTCTACCAGAAACCTGAGGACCTGGACTTATGAGTCAAAAAATTAAATGCCAGGTAGGCAGAGAGTGAAAGACACCTTATGTGAGGATGGAAACTGAGTGTCAAATATGGCTCACATGAATCAGCTGGACTGGCATTGTGCAGAGCAGCTCCCCTGGCTCTCTGGGAAGATGGAGCTGACTGGGGTCTGAGCTGTCGAGCTCTGATGGCTGAGTCAAACCTGGAAGATAAATGATACTTCAGGGGCCTGAGATCAATAATGTCAAAGGCTGGTCTGTAATTGGGTGAGATTAAAAACCAATGACAGGCCTTCTCCTAGGAGCAGAAGTCAGCCCGTTGAGGGAGAGCAGCAGGGTTTGCTCCTTTACGGTTATTCCCTGGCGGTCCCCACATCCAAAATCCACCCTCCCTCGCTGCTCTCTGCAATATCAGTGATTTCCCTTTTCAATCAACATCGACCACATCCTGCACATCCCCTACAGCCAAGCCCTCTTCACTGGTCCCTGTGCAGCTGGTCCAGAGTGCTCCTGTCCTTGAGAGGGTGGCTGAGTAATGCAATGTAGTCTGGTGCTGGCCGCCATCCTCTTTCACTGCCTGGGGGTGAGCTGCGATTGCAGGAGGTAGAGGAGGAGAGGAGATGCTGAGGCAGGAGATCATATTGATGCTGTGGATACCATGCTATGCCATGTTTTACAAAGATGCTTTGCTTTGGGGAGCATACCGGGGAGAGGCGTTTGGGAAATGAGGGCTGCCGAGGGTTGCCTTTGGTCCTCGATACATTATTTTTATCTGTATTTATCAATTGATGGGTACCATGAGTATTTAGCCACCCATGAGCAGGAGACAGGTGGGGTACATGCTCCTGCCGATTTTGGAGGTGCTGATGTTAGATCTTATCACAGAAGTGGTTTTTCTCCTGATTGGGTGCTAAGCAGGGAGCTGTGTCCCCTAGATGAAAACAGCCACAGCCTGGCATGGAGGATATAAAACTGATTTATTTGCAGGAGCAAATTAAAATAAACTTGAGTCCCTTCTTTTCAGTGCATTCTTAAAGGGGTGCACAGGGTGCAGGGCAGGGCCATGCTGTGGTTTCTGTGAAGGGCACTAGGAAATATGATGTTGCCTCTCTTTCCCGGGTGCAGGGGCAATTGAAGTAGAAGGGGCCATGTTGTCTCCTGCTGTTGCCCCTTTTGCGCACACAAGGAGCTGTAGATGCCGTTTGCCTTTGCCCCGGGCTCCTCTTCCCCTTCCTCCCCACTCCCCCACCCCTTCCCCGCCAGGAAGCCTGGCCTTTGTGTGAAATGATGCCTCCTGACATCAGCCGGGCGCACGATTTCCTCCGCAGCGGGGAGGGTGAGCGGGCAAGGAGAGGGGTGCCACGTTCCCCAGGGGATGACGTATGGTCTGGTCTCGCTGGAGCACAGGGTGACAGCACTCCCGGGGTGGCTGTGTGCCCATCTGGGATGCTGTGAGGAGGTGGCTGTCCCCAGCCTTACCCGGTGGAGCTTTGCCTGCTTGTGCTGTTCTGCCTGAAAACACCACATCGGTGTGTTGCTTTTTGCTGCCTAAGACTCTGGTTCCGTGGCATCTTTGTGGGACCCCTCAAGGGATGCATTCTTGGGCTTTATGTAGCTGAAGTTTGACCGGCACTGGATGCAGGGTCTTGCTGTGTCTAGGGTTGGCATCGCAGTGCCATGGAGCAGAGGTGGAGGGGCTCAACAGCAAGGCAGGAGCAGGGCTGATGTCTCCTGTGGGCCAGGGCTGCACCAGAGCTCTGGGAGCATCCTGCTGTCCGTGCAGACACGTCGCTTTGGAAAGGGCAGGTTGCAGGGCAGCTGTGAGGGGATTTGCGGTGTGTGGGCTCTTGGCTTCTCCTTGGAAAGGGGCTAGTGCAGCACATGGGAATTGGCCAAGTGCCTGCCAACAAGAAGCCACGGCTGGCACCTTGCCAGGAGTTTGGGGGCCTTGCATCACTTTAATATGAGATGTGTTTACTGGGAGATGGCATTTTGCAGCTGGCTGGCTGTAAACTACAGGTCCCAGCATGCTCCCTCACGTGTCACCCAGAGGGAGTGTGGTACCACAGAGATCATAGTCTCCGTGCTTGCCACTTTGGTGTTTTGCTGTAACTGGGAAGGGCTCTGATTCAGCATCACTGGGCAGAGCCAGCCTGCAAGACATGGGACTGGTCTCTGCCTCCTGTTTTCCTATCCTTCTGCCACCCACTTGCTCAATGCAAGACCAGGTTGGCCTTTTTATGTCACCAGGCTGGGGAGAGGATCTGGCCCTATTCTTACTCATTTGCAACGTAAATATTTTCGTCCTGAGTACGTTGCTGGGAGCTGGATGTCACGTTGAAGAGCATGATTCATTCATGCTGTTGCTGCTCGGAGCACAATGAGGCAGCCTTGGGACCAGTCCCAAAGATTTCCTGTGATCGCGGCTGGTGGGGAATTTGGGACGTCACGTTCGAGTAACTCAGAGCCGTTTTTGCACAATTCCTGCAAGCCAGGAGTACTGTGCCATGCCTAGTGCATTCGGGACTTGCCATCCCCAAAATGTGGTCGTTGTGTGTGGCTTGCAATTCCAGAGGGAGAAATAATGAAGAGCAAGGCTGATCTCCAGTTCTTGCCTTCTCCAGATGCTGGTGTGCAGAAAAGGTCTCAGGGTGTAGGGCTTTGTGTCTGGTCCCAGTCAGCCCAAGAAATAAATTCACAAAGCAATGCAAGCTGAAAACCTGCTTCACATCAAGGAGACTCAGGCAGAGTTTCTCCAGTTGGGCCGGAGAATCCGTATGTGTTTTAGAGGGATGTGGGACAACCTGAGGTGAGACGCTGGGCAGATGGGCCGGAGCAGTGGAAGATGCCCCTCCATCCCATGCTTCCACTGGTGATGCTGTGCTGCCAGAAGGGACCTTTCCTGTCCCACTTTGGTCACTGGTGCAGGAGGGGCTGCACCCTCCACCCCAGGACTGGTTTCCTCCATCCCCCCATGTGTCACTTTGTCCTCCCCGTGCCACTGAGAGCCAGGTGTGGGCAGCGCCCAGATTCGTTCTGGCATCCTTCGTTAGGCAGTGTTTGTTCATGCTGCATTTTTCTTTTTGCTGGCTTGTTTGGACACGCACTGGTACATTCACGGTACTCAGGCAGTAACGTGAGTCTCTTTCCCATTAGGAAAGGGGCCAGGATTTGGGGGGCTGGGAGGGTGGCTTGAGCAGTAGTTTTTGAGATATTTCCTTCTGCTGCCACACCCTGCATGAAAGAGCAATATCCGCGGCTTCAGCTGCTATCACAAGGCTCTGAACGTCTCTCTTTTAATATAGATTGGTATCATTTTGCATTTTAAAGTAAAAACACGCTGCAAGCTGCAGACAGCTGTCGGTTGGCAGCTTTGTTTGAACATCTGGTATTGCTGGGCTGCTGTTCAGCGCGATCTAACTATGGGATTCATAAAGATTATAATCCGGGCTTTCAGATTCTCAACAACCACCTCACAAAAAAAAAAAAAATAAATTGGGAAGAGAAAAAACCCAGCAGGGAGGCAGTGGAGGGTCCTTGGTGTTCAGCAGACTGTGGTCATGGTCACTGGGGTGGAGGGACTCGCTGTACGTTTCCTTGGCTGCCCGCAGGTGCTGACAGGCTCTTTCCAGCCTGCAAAATGCCAGGCACTGGGGAGCTGTAGAAGTGCGAAGTCTTTTCCCCCCTTCTGTTTTTTCCAGCTTGTGTGCTGAATCTGGTCTCATACTCCTCTGGGTGGTGTCTGGCGCTGGTGAGCTGAAGCAGCAGATTCTGCTGTGGCTTTTGGTAGATGTTTGTAACAGTTGTCTGCAGCAACAGGACTTGGTTTCTTTTTCTTTAAAGTAAGTGATGGAGGAGCCAAGGCTCACAGTAAACATCTTGGCGTATCAAAACCTCATTTCCAAGAGAAATTGAGTCCGCTTTTCTTGAAGCAACCGAAAGGTTGAGATAGCCACCCCTGTAAGCTCCATCCATCCTTCTGCGCATCAGGCACTTTCCTTGGCACCTTTGAGAATTAAGCGACCTCTAAGCCCCTAACGAGTTTTATAAATCTTGTTAGTTGATCTGCATTTTTGCAAAGCTCTTTGAATCCAGCCTATTGGCGCATAAGTCACCTTGACTTTCCTCAAGGCTTTGACTCCCAATTCACTTTCAGGCTCCATTTGTCAGCTGGAGGTGCACAAAAACGTCCCCCTTATCTTTATTAGAGGAAAAAAAAAGCTGCCTGGAGAAATGTAGCTGCACTCTAGTTGGTGCAGGCCAGTAATAGAGGTGCATATAAACCTGTTCTGCCCTTGTTTGTGTTGATTTAACTTACCAGTACAAATTAAAATAGCCTTGAGCGGTTGGAAGTTTAACTAGATCAGTTGGGAGGAAAAAAAAATAAGATCATGGCCTTTAAATCAAAGGAGGGTTTTCTTTCTACTGCTGCCTGAGTCTGGAGAGTCGTTTTGTGCAGCTGAACCTCTTGCCTTTGGCTCACCAAATGAGACACAAATGGGGCACATGGCTGCAGGTCATTACCCGTGGTCTCATGGCTGAGATGTAGGTGCACGTGGGTATTGCTGCTGCTGCTCTGCTCCTCAGAGGTATCTGACTTCCCCACAAAATCTGCTTATGCTTCCAGATCCTCATGCCAGGCTCCCTCCAGAGCAGAAACTAGAAATCAGGGGGTAGGAATCCAAAGGGGCTGTTCAGAGCTCATGGCTTCCCATGGCAGCACTCAGCCTGGTGGGTGCAGAGTGGAGGTCTTCGGGCAGGGGAGAGGCTGCTCAGCCTGCAGTGGGAGCAGTGGTGGAAGAGGCTGGCTGTGTTTGACCTGTGCAGGGAGAAGGCTCTGAGATCACACAGGCCAGCTGGATCTTGAATCCAAGATGTTTATTTGGAAGGGGGAGTGAGGGTTTCTCAATTTTGCAGGGCTTGCAGATGGGGATAGGTTTGCTGTCAAGCAACAGGGTGGGTCTTTGCAGGATGGCTTCTTTGTAAGGCAAGCCATTCCCCCAGCCATAGTTGGGGGGCAACTGGCTGAGACCCTGAGATTTTTCCACATTGGAAAGATACTGGAATTCAACAGAGCTAGACAAGACTGGGACAGCAGCACATTGAAGCAGGATTGGGGGTTCTACCAAAACCTGTTGAATTTTTTATGGGGGTTATGGGAGGAGTGACTGGGCTTGTGTGAGGAGCAGGACTTTGTGATTCCACTGAGTTTCAGCACTGAGTGATGTCCCTTTGCTGCCTAGACTGCCAGCCACCATTGGAGCTGGCAGAGCGCTTCTGAGAGCCAGCTGGGGGAGATGATCCCACCAGAGACAGACTGCTCTTTTTTTTCTGGATGGATTTTTTTCTGTATCTGTGGTTGGGAAGGGGCAGATGTATGAAAACAGACATGAGGGAGAAAAGGATGGTAGGGCCCCTCTAATGTCCATATAAATTGATTGAAGCATTTGAGAAACCACAAGCACAGAGTGTGCTGAAGGCAGAAAGGACAGAACTTATTACACGATGTTTTAGGCTCTGAAAAACTGTGAAATCTGGTGAATCCCACTCAATACAGCTACAGCCCCCAGATTTTATTTTCTGGCATGGCAGGGATGAAGCACAAGGCAGCGCTGGTCATGGGGACCAGTTGTGCTCCAGGTGTTGGTGTCAGTCTGAGCTCCCAAGTGTCTGGAAACAGTTGCTCAAGGCACTCCGGTCTGGGTGTCTGAAACTTTCTGGATGTCACAAACCCCTGCAATTTCCCTACAGTGTCCCAATGCTGATGCTGCTGAGTTGGTTACTCAAAGGGCATTTGGTGCTGGGCAGGGCAGGTTTGTGCCGGGGCCTGTAGCCAGAGCCCTGTGCTGGAAATGGCTCAGCAGCAGGGTGAATTTTGGCACTAATTTATAAGCAGCCCTAAACCTGTACATTCTCCTCTAATACTGAAGGAGGTGGAGAAAGGAGCTCCTCCCCTGCATCCCTGATGGCGAAGAAGACGCAGACCTTGTCCTTCATAAACACAGAGCTGAGCCCTGTGACTCTTCCTGGCTCTCCTCACTGCCAGGCGAAGGTGGCCAGTACTGTCCTCCTGCTGGAAGCTGGCTGGGGTGGGCTGTTGGCCAGTGTTCACACCCAGGCCTGGGTGGGGATCTCTTCTCCCTCCCTTCCCAACAGAAAGAAAAGAAATTTCTTGAGTTCCTTGCCGCCCTGAGGGTCTGGTCGTGCCTGCAGCTGCAGCCCTAGCCCTCAGAAGTGGTCTTTCCATCTTGCTCCTGCACCACCCAAATGCATCTGCTGTCCCTGTGGCATTGGGACACAGTGTGGGAGCATTTTCCCTGATGGGATGCTGTCTCTCCTGGCAGATACAGGGCAGGAAGTGGCTCTACTGGCCAAAGGCACGGTCACTAGTAAGGTTTCCCAAGGCTCAGGTTTGGGACCAGTCTTGTTTAATACTAGAAAGGCTCTACAGAGAGATCTGGGCAGGCTGAATCAATGGCCAAGGCCCAGCTGCATGAGGTTCAACAAAGTGAAGTGCTGGGTCCTGCACTTGGATCACAACAACCCCACACAGTGCTACAGGCTTGGGGGCAGAGTGGCTGGAAAGCTGCCCAGCAGGAACAGGCCTGGGGATCATGAGGCAGCAGTTGCCCTGGTGGCCAAGAAGGCCAGTGGCATCCTGGCTTGTGTAGCAGTACTGTGGCCAGCAGGACTGTGATCATCCCCCTGTACTCAGTACCTCAAATCCCATATTCCATTTTGGATCCCTCACTACAAGAGGAATATTGAGGTGCTGGAGTGAGTCCAGACAAGAGCAACAAAACTGGTGCAGGGTCTGGAGCACAGGTCATTTGAGGAATGGCTGAGGGAGCAGGGGGTCTTTAGCCTGGAGAAAAGGAGGCTCAGGGGAGACTTTACCACTCTCTACAGCTGTCTTAAAGGAGGGTGTAGCAAGGTGGGGGTGGGCCTCTTCTCCCAGACAACAAGTGAAAAGACGAGGACAAACCTCAGGCTGCACTAGGGAGAATTCATGTTGGGCATCAGGAAAAATTTCTTCATTGCAAGGGAGGTTAAGCATTAAAATGGACTGCACAGGGAGGTTGTGGAGTCACCATCCCTGGAAGTGTTCAAGAAATGACTGGACATGGCCATTAGTGCTAATGGCTTAGTTGACAAGGTGGTGTTCAGTCAAAGGTTGAACTCAATGATCTTGGAGGTGTTTTCCAATCTTAATGATTTTATGATTCTATGATTCTATCACCAAGGCTCATCTTTGTCATGTGGAGCCAGTAGCATCAGTCATGGCTCGCCTGACTGCATGCCTGGCATGCAAACTAGCTTCTTGTCCTGTTATTCGTCTTCCTGGTGCATTTCCAGCTCCTTTTTTACTCTTCTGCACATGTTGTGAGTGAGTCTTGAGCCCCAAGTCTGGCAGAGGCAGTTTTCCCTGCCTCTTTGCATGGAGGGAGCCTGTGTTTTGAGGGGTACATCACCCATACTGGACACCCAATATGAGGAAGGCTTCTTCCTCCAGGACTTGCAGGGTTGCTGGTAGAGAGTTAGAGTGTCTCCAGCCACTGGCCTTATCTCTCTGCTCCTTAATCTCCCTTATCCTCCTTTTCCTCTCGAAGCAAATCTGCATCTCTACTCCAAGGACACTGACAGCAGTGGCCACGCTGGGCCATGGCTTGTTGGGATCCAAAAACTGTAGGTAGACCCCCAGCCTTCTTCCCCCATTTGTGTGAGAGGCATAGCATGAAGTAACCCCTGTGGCTGCGACGAGCAGGGGGAAACACAGAGGCCCAGGAAGGTGAATTGGTATCCTCAAGTTCCTCCTGAGGGTTGCTTTCTGACAGAGAATAGGTCACCATTTCCTGGCCTCCAGAAATCCTGCTGCTGGCCCCCATGCAACACAATGCCTTATATTTTCTCCTTATTAACAAGTTCTTTCTTTCTGCTGGGTGTAAACAAGGAAAAGAGCTGTTCCAGGCTGCAGGCACCAGCAGAGCCCTGTGGTGGTCCAGGATCTGCTCTGGTACAGGGACGTGCAGAGAAGCATGGTCTGCCATGTGCACTGTCCTGGGCTGCTCCAGGAGCCAGCTCTGACCTGGTTCTGCTGAGCAGTCATGAGTGATGGCTCCATGCAGCATCCAGCTGCTGTGTGCAGCAGGGGTGTGCATCCAGTTGTGCTGCAGGGGTGCCCTGAGCTGGGGTGGGCACAGGAGGTGGGACATGGGGATGTGCCCGTGGGGTAGCCAGTGGAGATGGGACTAAGCCTGATGGTTTCTTCTTCAGGGAAGGCTCAGAGGCCAGGCCGTCAGCTCACAGGCCAGCATCTCTCAGGGTGATGTGGACAAGCAGGAGGCATCTTCACTACTCCAGCATGAGAACAGGGTGGAGAGCTGCTTTTGCAAGAGGCACTGTACATCCCATTCCCCCAAGCTGGCGCTGATTATTTGGCCCTCAGGCCTCTTCTACACAGCATCAGCTCTCCTGGTGTTCAGGGGTCCCTCAGTACTGGGAAAGGGGGTCCCTTTGGTGCCTGTTCACTGTATGGCTGCTGCTTCCATCCCTTCCTAGCAAAGGCAGCTATTAATATCTCAGGCTGTTCCCCTCCCCTCTTCCTTCCCCTGTTGAGGATAAACCAGCCTGATCTCTGCACAGGGAGCACCGTGAGAAAGGCCAAATGCTGGAGCAGTGTGTGTGCACAGGGCTGGCCAGGGGAGGCAAGACCTCGTGCTCTGGCTGGAGACCTCCCCTTCTGCCTGGTGCTTACTGTAAATGTGTGCAAGATGAAACCCCAACTAGAAAGCATTTCCTTCCTGCCCCTTTAAATGGATCAGCCTCCTGCAAGTGTTGTGAGGGCTGTGGGGAGTTTGAAAGAGCTAGTTTTGCCTGGGTCTGGTCAGCAGGAGGCCACTAGCAGGGTGGGAGGGATGCTCCAGGGGGTTTGGGCTGTGGCAGTGTGCAGTGCACGATCTCATGATTTGAGATCATGTTTCCGGGGGCACTAGGGTGCTGTGCCCCAGATGTGCAGTGTCAAGGTTCTGATGTATTAGCAGGTGGGGTGACACTTTCAGGAGGGATGAAAATAGCTCATCACGTGGGTTTTTCTCAGAAAATGGTCCAGCTGACAGCGGAGCGGGGCTGGGGAGAGGGAAGCCTGCATGTGGGAGGCCTGGGTAGGCGAAAGGTTGCGCTCGCCTCCTTGGTCCAGGGCTTTTGGTGCATTAAAATTCAGTCACTGTGACTTCAGGCCCGTCTCCAGCAACGTGCTGGGACATGTGTCTCAATGGGGGCTCTTGATCCCAGTCCTTGGGCTGAGCTGCAGGTGTCTGGAGCCATTCCCGCAACAGGCATCTGCCCTTTGCAGCTTCCTCGCTCCGGTTCCACCTTCCTCCTCCTCCTCACCCTTCCTGCCCCTCATGCTCCAAGCTGCTCCCTCCGTTCTGGCTTTCCGGTGCCTGCAAACAATGTCCTCATTCACTCAGTGGCTGGGATTTGGCGGCGAGGGAAGGCCTGGGTGCAGAGGAGGAGGAAGGAGAGAGGCAGAGAAGTGAGCGTGCCTGTCTTGGGCCAGCTGTCCAGCTGTGGTTAAAGGTGCTCTGTGGGGCAGACTGGCTCTCTGCTCCCCCAGTTTCCTAGGGGAATGAGGGCTGTGCACTCCTGTGGTTTGTCCACCTGCCCTGCTGTAATACCCTCCAAACCCACAGACAGTTTCAGCAGAGTTTATTGGGAATTAGCATCCTGCAAGCATCCCACAGGTCAGTGTGTGGGCACTCAGTTGCTCTTGCAAGGTGAATGACCCTGAAGGATGCACGGTGCTTATTAGACATCAGAGAAGTTGCACGGGCTCCATTTGCCCTATGAACACAGTAAGGCTTTTCACTGCTCCAGCTCTTGTTTAAAACCACAGCAGCTCAGCAGGTCATGGGGCACTGCGCTGCCTCTGGTGAAGCTGTCAGGCTCCTTCCTGATTCTGCTGGGAGTTGGGCAGGGGCTGGTGAGCACTCGAGCCCCCAGGGAATGGGTGCCAGAGGCCCTCCCCTGCCAGCTCTCCCTGGGAGGCATGCAAGGGCCCTGACCAGCCTCAGAGAACACAAAACCTTGGGGCATGTCTTGGGATTTTGTTGCCCCGATGCTGGCCCCTGGGCAGTGAGCTTCTGGGGGCTGCAAAGGGGGGATGAGGGGAGTGCTGGGCCTCAGGCAGGGCAGGGCCATAATCCACTCTTACTGTGGGCTCAGCAATGATCACAGGCTTAGCTCTGCCCTTTGGGAGAGGACAGTGTTGGGACCAGCTTAAGAGAAGTCAGGGGAGACATCTTGCCCACAGATTGCTTCCTGCCTGGGAGGTCTTGGGTGCGTGTGAGCTCCTTCCTACACCCCAGTGCCCCAATTTAGAATGGGGGTTTTCCCAGCTGGTTGAGCTGGACCCGTGTGTGTAACACATCTGAGGCTTTTGGTGCTGCAGCCATGCAGTGGCTCTTGGACGAGAAGCAAAGATGCCCTGTTTCATCACTGCTGTTAAACTCTTTATTACTATCTTCCTGTCTTGTGGCTGCAGGCGTTTAATGTTGCAGAAGTTCTCTGTTGGGACTGCGCTGTCCCCCAGCAGGGGCACCCCATGCCCTGCCTGAGGGTGGATGTCTCCCATGCTGGGACAGCCACTGGGAGCTGGGGTGGATGTCTCCCACGCTGGGACAGCCACTGGGAGCTGGGGTGGATGTGTCCCATGCTGGGGAGGGTGGATGTCTCCCATGCTGGGACAGCCACTGGGAGCTGGGGTCAGCACGTAGTCTGTGGGCACTGACCAGGAGGTGCAGTAAGGTGCAGGCAGGGCCATGCACCTGTGGTTTCCCTGGTGGTGGTTTCCTCCCAGCAAGTGCCATGGATAGCGATGGTCAGCAGGCTTTCCCCCAGCACAATCCCATGGGGACCAGCTGTGTGCATCCTCTCTGCAACGAGACCTTGCAGTGCTTGCTTTGCTTCCTGCAGAGATGTCCCTCCAAGCAGTGTTTCACTCCCAGTGCATGACCTTGGTACCCCAAACCCATCTGACTTGCCACAATGGCAGCTCAGGAATCACCCTCTGCCTGCACAGGAGGAGCGCACCCTCATTCCTGAAGGGAAGTCAACAATAACATCCCCTCCTTTGTCCTTCCACCTCTGGTGGTCCAGCTCCCTTGCAGGGTTGATGCCCACAGCGCGTTTGTGAGCTCCCTGTATGGGCTCAGCCCTTTTGTACCCATGCTTCATTTTTCTTCACAAGGAGGGAGGAGATTATCTGCAGAGTAAGCTGGTGTGCATGAACTAGCCCTGTCTCACTGGGGCCTACAGGGTCACGGTGGACCAGCCACTTACCCCAACCACCAATTAATTTATTAATTAATGAGATGAATTCACTCTCAGCTGGTGTTGGAATAAGAAGCATTTTTAGCATGCGTTTCACAAACTGGCGACGTGTCTCAGAAAAGACAAACTGGGATCAGAGTTGCTCACAGCCTGGGAAGGGTGCCTGCACAGAGAGAGCCTTCGTTCTCCCAGCATCAAGGTCATGCATGAAATATGAGAAATTACCCCGAGAAATTCTGATCCTGGAGGAGGAGGAGTTCATGACTTCAGAAATGCCAGATTTGGGAGGGGATGGAAGGGAAAGGGATATATTTTCCTTTTCAAAATACCTAAGGAATTCACCCTGTGCTTCATAGACAATAAGATTTTGCGCCTCAGTGCCAGAAGGGGTAGTTCATACCCTCGTTTCTTGTTAAGGTTTTGTTGCTGTGGTTGGAAAACTCTCCCATTCCACTGCAATCCCAGGGACATACAGTTTTTAAATCACCCTAAAATCAAGAGACTGACTCAAATATAAAGTTTAAAGAAAGCACTACATGTCCTCTATTCTCTGATTTCTGTGGCTTTAGGTTGGATTTCGGTCACTTTTTCCAGCTCTGAGGGGATATTAAATTAACTTCTATGTATAAAAAGTTATTTTTACATGTCTTTATATGTATATTTGTGATTTCACATAGTTGCATGATTCCTGGAGTGGAGCAGTCTGAGGTTTGTTACAAAACACAAAGGTTGGCAGCTCTGCCACGGCAGCTGCAGGGCGATGGTACGTGCATGTCCGGGGCTCTTTGGTGCCTCCCTCGGGGGTCCCTGACACCAGTGGGGCTGGCAGGGTGGCCTCTGCCCGCCTGGCATCTGCCAGTGACAGGAAACCCTGCGTTCCCCTGCAAGAGCATCCTGGCAGCATCGGGGGAAGGCAGTGGCTGCCTCGGGTCAGTCAGATACCTGATGAGTATGACAGAGTGCGATGGGGATTTGGCCTCTGTGCCCAGCAAGTTGGCAGCCTCGGATCCTGTCCTATGTTTTTTTACCCACTCCTATCCCAGCTGGCAGACAGGGAAGTGGGGCTGAGGACTGGGCTGCTCCTGGGGGCCTGGCTACACTTGGTTGTCCTCCTGGTGGGCTGGTGTGGGATGGGTCTGGCTGTCTGTGGTGGAGATGGAGAATCTCTGGTAGGGAGAGGGGTGTAGGGAAGGGCTCGGTGCAAAGCTCGCTGTGTCCTTTTGCTGCCCAGCATGGGGCGTGAGCAGCTCAGCCTGTGCTGCATGACCTGCCCAACTCCCACTTTCAGCTGGCCTCCTGCAAGCAGGGATGTTGGAAGGCATCTCTTTCTCCGGAGCCCAGGAGCAGGCTTGTTGTCTGCCGCTTCTCAGTCCACCTACATGGGGCTGTTCACCTGCTCCACAGTTCTGCCTGGTGCTTGCCCCAAAATCCTTTCTGAGCCCCTAGAGAAGCCCCCAGCAGCTCCACACTCAGGCCTGGCTGCTGGCACAGGACCTAGGACACAGTTCCTGCCTGCACCCTTGGCTCTCCAAGGTTCAAGCAAGCGGAGTTGCACTCACTCTCCAGAGCTCAGTTCCCACCATGTTAAACCTGGGAGTGGACCGCAGCCTCCTGATGCCGCAGCATCACAAATAACAACCATTTTGCAATGAAAAAAAGGAGACTTTTAGTATATGCCTCAAATCTTTCTCCATGTGGATGCCCTTGGATGCTGCAGGCCCTGTGTTTCTGTATGCATGCGCAGCAAATGTCCCCCTGTGGGCTGGGGATCTGCGTTGCTGTGGCTGCCCCTCGGCCCTGTTTCAGTGGATGTGCTGTCTGTGTGTCTGTCTGCATGTGCCTGGGTGGGTGCACATGCGTGGGCCCCGGGAATGCATGTGGAGTGTGCCTGTGAGTGGGAAGCTGGGTTTTTTTAGCTCCTCGTTATTATTAGTGATAGGAGCCCAGTGACAGTAAGGCTGGAGGTGCCCGAGACCTTAAGAAAAACAACAGGAGGGAGGAGGCTTCGCATTCCTGCTCCTGAATTGAGTCGGAGGTGACAGCCTTTCCCTGCAATGCAATTAATCCCGGCAGCGCCTCTGCCACCCTCCCCCTCCCGCCTCGTCCAGGAATTAATTACTTGATTATAAATTCCCGAGTGGCAGTTTATAATAGCAATAATCCCCTCGAAATTCATTCTTGCTGCCGGTTTCTTTCCATCTCGCCCCCGTCGTTGAGTCTCTAACGCCGCACCTCTGTGCCAGGCAAAACCCTTCTCCTCGCCCCGCTGGTGTCCTGGCTCTTCCCCCAGTAAATGTGAAGGGTGAATATTTGGAGTTGATTTTGAGGGGTGTTTTGGGAAGCCCTGCTCCTGCTCACAGGGATTGAGCCCTTCTCTCATGGGCAGTGGGTTTCTCCTGGCTGGGAAACATGCAGGAGCGAGGCGCTCGTGCTGATAGCTGGGGATAAGGTTTTGTCCCAGTTATTTGGTGGATGGCCCAGGCCCAGCCCCAAGGAGTGGGCTGGGGGCTGGCAGTGTGGCGGGGGGGGGCCTGTTCCTCCTCAGTCTGTCCCTCCAGATTACGCTGACGCTGGCTCTGGGGCTTGTCAAGGAGGCGGGGAAGGGAGAAAGGATTTGGCGTGGCGTACGGGAGCGCGAGGGAGGTGGTGATGTCTCGCTGGAGCCTGCTGGCGATGGGTGATGGGCCTCAAAATGGAGCTGCCTTATGGGGGATGAGCCTCTCTGTGTCCCCCCCACAGTCCCCAGGGCTTGGCCCTGACCCAGCCCCAGTGACGGGCTGCAGAAAGTTACCTGAGGGGCTGCCCCCACCCAGGGGACCCAACCCAGCTGATAACACAGCCCGGCACACGCAGCCCCTCTGCCATTTCTGCCGTTGAAATAACCAGGCTTCCAGCTCCACAAGCTACATGGGGGCTTTCAGCCTGGCAGTGGCATCCTGCTGGGAAAAAGCACCATCCCTCCTGAACCACGTGGGCAGAGCCAGTGTGGGCAGCACTGATGTTCATGGGCACATGTGGCTGCTGGGCTCTGATGATGCTGCTTTACCCTATCTCTGCAGAAGATGCTGATGAAGCAGCAGGACCGCCTGGAGGAGCGGGAGCAGGACATAGAGGAGCAACTCTACAAGCTGGAATCGGACAAGCGGCTGGTCGAGGTATCCAGTGCTTCACCCTGCCACAGCCAGCCCCAGGGACTGTCACCCTGTGGCACAATGGGGACAAGCTCCTGGGACACAGGGGCCAGGTGGGCAGGGAGGAAGGTAGACATGCAGGGGAGGAGCAGCTGGACAGACTTCCTGCCTCCATTTCTATGTTGTCAGCCATCATTTTGGGAGGCAAAATGTGTTTGGAACCGCTCTGCAGCCTCATGGGTCCTGGGTTGAGTTGGGAGGTGAGGAACAAGGCTGTCCTTAAATATCAGATGGCCCATCCTGTCCTCAGCTCAGCACAGCTTTTCTTAGGAAGGGAGTGCTTGTGGTCCCTATAGCCCCTTGGCCTCCCAGAGCATGAAGGGAGAGGCTCTGGCACATGGAGTGTCTCCAGCCTGGGGTGGGGCTGGGGATGAGGATGAAGATGGGAAAGGGCAGATGGGGAGGGGTGGGATTTTTCAAGGGAGCACACTTCCATTGGTGGTGCGGCAGGTTGTTCTTGGTATTGGGTGTTTGGAGCTGATCCCCACACAGACCCCAGGAAGTGCATCCAGGAATCTGCTGAACCCATCAAACCTTCACAGTGTCTCTGTTGGGTCTCTGGCACACAGAAGTCCCATGTGGTAGTTGACAGCAGGGTTTGGGCTGTCTGGATGATGCAGGAGAGCAGAGCTGGGGTGCAGGTTTCAGTTTGCATTCTCCACTGCTGAGAAAGAACCCAGGCGTCCTGGGACACCATGGAAGAGGTTGAAGGGCACAGAGGGCCTGACCCTACTCCTCCCCCCAGGAGAAGGTGAGCCAGCTGAAGGACGAGGTGCGCCTGCAGTACGAGAAGATGCACCAGATCTTGGATGAGGACTTGCGGAAGACCATGGAGATCCTGGACAAGGCCCAGGCCAAGTTCTGCAACGAGAATGCAGCCCAGGTTCTGCACCTCAATGAGCGCATGCAGGAGGCCAAGAAGCTCCTCAGCTCTGTCCAGGTTATGTTTGACAAAACTGAGGACATCAACTTCATGAAGGTAAGACAAGCTGCCCATACCGGGGTGGGATGGGGACTGTAGAGAGGTTTGGTTGCGTGGGAAGAATTGCGTGGGTGTGGGGTGTGGTGGGGAGCAGGATGGGGACATTAGCTGGGCTGGCTGATGCCTCCAGAGTGCTCAGCAGTGGAAGAAGTCAAGGAGAAAGTGGGGCAGGCTCAGTGCTGTCCTCAAATGAGGAGGTGCCACAACTGGAGAAGAGGCTGGAGAAGGGGCTGGAGCAGCCCATTCAGGGGAAAAGGGGCTCAGTGCCCATGGTCAGACTATCCCCTCCTGGGGGGCCATGGAAGCTGGCACTGAAAGGGGGCATGGCTGCTGTGGCAGGGATTGGCCTTACTGACCAGAGCTTCTCCTTCCACTTCTAGAACACCAAGTCTGTGAAAATCTTAATGGACAGGTAAGCGCAGCGGGACAGACCTGTTTGGGGGAAAGGGTGTGTTCATGTCCACAGGGGTGGCAGCAGCACAATATCCAGAGGAAGACCAGAGCCAGGGATGCTACAGGGTTTGGGAGAGGCATGTGCTCAGCTTCCCTCTCTCTCTGGGTGGATGAAAAAATCCCCTCATGCAGCCATTGAATCAGGTCCTCCCCGTGGACTAGGGGAAACTCAGTGTTGTGCTTGTGGAAGAGCAGAGGATGGGACCAGCTGGGTTGGGGTGCAGGGCTCCGTCCAGCTCCACTGGGCAGAGACAGGGCATGGGGTTAAAACCAGCACCAGCAAAGCATAGATGAGCTGGGATGGCCATGCAGTGGGGACATGGACTTCAGGAGGTGTGCCCTGGCAGGGGACTTTCAAGCTAAACTGGACAGGGAATGTCCTCCCTGGCAGAGACAGCCAGCTCACTTCTGTCCTCTACCCTAGGGAGGGGGTTTTGACTCCAGGAGGGCATGGAGGGAGGAGCTATCCCTCTCCTGAGTCTACTTTGTAACTCATGCCACTCTGCCTGCCATCCCCAACAGGACTCAGAACTGTACAGGTGGCAGCCTGCCCCCACCCAAAATTGGCCACCTCAACTCTAAGCTGTTCCTGAACGAGATCGCCAAGAAGGAGAAGCAGCTGAGGAAGTTGCTGGAAGGTAGGTGAAACCTGAGGGGTGCAGGGGCATGGGACCTCACTACCTCCTGTATCCATAGCTGGCTGCCCTGCAGATCCCAGCATAAAACAGTGGGGAGAGCTCTTAGGGGCAGGGACTCCTTGGAGCCCCTCTGCAGTCAGCAGGGTGTGGAGAGTCACAAAGCCAGTTCTTGACTCTCCCCAGGGCATTTTCCTTGTCTTGTGAAATGGCTGTGTTCTGGGGTTACACAAAACTCTGAAATACAGAGTTTTTGGGGGGTTGGCCATTGCCAGGAAAAGTCGCTGGAAACATGGGGGGTGTGCCTGTGGGCAGTCACAGCCAGGGGCTGGCGTGGTCCCACAGCCCCCAGCCAGTGCCTGGGGCCAGACCACGTCCTGTAGAGGCTTCCCAGTCCCCTCCATGGGGGATTCGTGTTTATCCCCCAGGCTGTCCCACTCTGCTCCTCTTAGGGACCGTGTTCATCAGCTGTTTGCAGAGCAGTGCCTGGGACTGCTCCCAGCCTGCTGGCAAGGGCCTAGAACTGAATCTGCAAGTCCACCTGCACAGGGCCGTGTTTGTGGTTTGCCACTGGTGGTGCAGGCTGGGGGACCCTCTGCACACGTGGGGCTGGGTCTTGGGTCTCCGCTACGGCTTCAGATCAGCAACCGGAGCGCCCTGGAGCTGTGCTTAATACAATCCCCCTCTCCTGTTCCCCTCCACAGGTCCTCTGAGCACCCCCGTCCCCTTCCTGCAGAGCATCCCCATGTACCCCTGCACCGTCAGCAACTCCGGCGCGGAGAAGCGCAAGCACTCCACCGCCTTTCCCGAGGGCAGCTTCCTCGAGCCATCGTCCGGGACTGTGGCGAGCCAGTACATGAGCCAGGGCGCTTCGGCTGGCGAGGGGCAGTCCGCACAAGCCATGGTGCCTTGTAGCTCCACGCAGCACATAGTTGGACTTCCTAGCGGCCCGCAGCCGGTGCACTCGGGCTCCGTCTTCAACCCATCTCACTACCCCAACACCACGTCATCTCAGCAGTCCGTGCTCTCCCAGTACGGCGGGCGCAAAATCCTGGTCTGCTCCGTGGATAACTGTTACTGTTCCTCGGTGTCCAACCACGGCGGGCACCAGCCCTACCCGCGGTCGGGGCACTTCCCCTGGACAGTCTCGTCGCAGGAGTACTCCCACCCGCTGCCGCCCGCCCCCGCCGTCCCCCAGTCGCTCCCGGGACTTGCCGTGAGGGAATGGATTGACGCATCCCAGCAGCACGGGCGGCAGGATTTCTATAGGGTCTATGGCCAGCCGTCGGCCAAACACTACGTCACCAGTTAACCGTCACACTCTCCAGAGAGTCCCTCTCGATGGCGTGTTCAGAGAGAAAAGTCTGGTCTGGTTTGGCTTTTCTTTTTTTTCCACCCCCCCTCTTAAATCAATCCCGATTTTTTCCCTGCCTCACGCCCCTCCAGGATTTTGGGGAGGGTTGTTCTGTCATATCTCTTTTTTTTTTTTTTTTTTTTTTTTAATCCTTTGAAAATGAAATAA
>VZUI01046060.1:0-40028 GCA_013401135.1 Cettia cetti | reverse complement strand
ATGGGTTTTTCTAGGTTCTGTGTCCCAGGACAGATAAGCTGGCACTGAGCCAATTGGCCAGAGATAGGGGGGAAGGTAGGGTCAAGCTACATAGTTACAGGCTTTGGGGTCCCTTTTGGGGTAAACCATTCCCCAGAGGGATACAACACTGATGGACAAATTAGGCATGTGCTTATTGAAGCTGACACAAGGAATGATGTTTTTTCTCTGGTGCAGGGTGAAGCTTGGCTACCATTTTCTTAGAAATCTCTAATGATGACAGCCCAGACCCCCCCTTACCATCTATTCCAGCTTTTTAGTGTCTATCTCCGAGCTACAGCAGGCATGAAGAACACCTTATTACTCTGTCTTTTTTTTGTGTATATCTTTTATGTTGTTGATGTTTGTTTTCTTTGTCTCCTTTTTCCAACTGAACTGAGCCCCAAGCCTACCCCATAGGTCACATTTTATAGAGCTCTTGTTGCTGTTTTTCTCTACTCTCTCTGATCCAAACATTCCTTGAACTCAGATGCTCAAAGCAGAAGAGTGTTTTCTTAGTGATTTGGTCAACTTTGAGTTGCAAAGAAGAAACTCTGTTTGTATTTTGAGTTATTTTATGGGTTTTTTAAAATTTTTATTCTTTTTTCTCTTTTAAAGCAGTTTGACATTGGCTTCTCTTTACTTTGTGATCCTCTAAAAACCATAAATCCTTTTTGTAGAAGAGCTGCATAATCAGTTGCTTCTTATCTCTTATGCAGTTGATTATTCTGTGGAGTTTGTATTTGTGCTCTGCATCACATTCCTTACAGGCTGCTTCTCCCAGGGGACAGTCTTATCAATTCTTCCCACTGAAAGGCAGAACATACTTAGTTTATGGATAGGTTAACCATATTCACTGTAGGTTAACCATATTCACTGTAATTCTGGCTGGTTTAGTGTCCAGGGAGAGTGTGACTGTATCTGCAACAAATTTGGAAAATAGCATATGATTTTTTCCTTTCCTTGAGCATCTTTTATCCCAGTCATGCGTAGGACATACCTGCTGCTCAGTACTATCACAGAACTACTTTGGAACAGAGCAAAGCTCAAATCCAAAAGGATAAGGGAGAATTTAGTTCATTGGAGCAGTTTTGTTTTTTTTTTTCTAGGGGAGTTTTATAAAAACGTTCAGAATTGGATGTCCTGGTATTTCCTGAGGTCATAGACTGTAGTATTTCCCACCAGCTCTAAATCAGAGCTGAGTTACAGCAGGGCTCCTTTCACATGCCAAGTGATACAGATTCAGGAACTTCATGCTGCCTCTTTGCGTGAGTCCAAAGATGCTAAATACTGGTAATTAGTAACTAATGGAAATTAATACATGACTAAAATGGGGGAACAATTTAGGTCCCACTTACATTCTTCTGTAATGAACAACACTTGCACTTTCATGGTTGCTATTATCACAGTGTGAGCTCTGACAGAATAAGAGAGCTGGGACTATAGATCAATTTGCAATAATAATAAAAATTTTGGGTCTGGAAGAAACCAATTCAGTGATGGAAATGCAGTACTGTACAGTCAGTGACTAAGCCAAGTTGGTGCTGTATAAGTCAAATGTCACAGCTATTATTGTCTTCAATCTCTAGTAGGAAAAAAACCCCTCAAATAAATTGTCTTCTGCAATCTGCATGGTCTGTTTCTGTCTGAGCTTTCACTCAGTTGTGCCCCCTTTCTTGGATGTAGTTTTGTGCTCTGCTGTACAGCAGCTGCCCTGAGCTGGTGGTTTCAGCCAGTACAAATCTCTTCTCTGAGCTCACGGGGTGCTCTGTGCTCTGTGCTGGCAAAGAGCAGCATCAAATCGAGTTACTGCAGCTCTCACTCAGGAGCCAATTAAGAGTGGCTGAAATGTGTTGTGGTACATAGCCTGAGAGTCCTGACAGCTGTGTTATGGAAAGCAGGAAGATTGGCTTTTCCCCTTAAATCACTGAGAAATCCCCAGTGACACAGTATTTGTGAACAATGAATATAAATAATATATGCATTTTTACACACATGTTTTAAAATACACAAACAGTTTCGGAGCTGGAATTACATCTCTAAAATACCTGTGAACCTTACTTTACTTCTTCCCATCTCAGTAGCATAAATCTTGCCTTGGGGAACTCTTTGCAAGCCCAAGCAGGGGATTTCAAGCCTGTGTGAGCACCTCCTGCCCATATCACAGTGGATCAATCAATACCACAGCAGCGTGATAATGCTCTGCATCAAAAATTCTGCAGAAGCCTTATCAAGACCTACCAGAGAATGAAATCAGAGTGTTATTTTGAGTGCAAAGGCTGACCACTCGTTTTGAGAGTGAGGTTGTTAATCTCAGCACTGACAAAAATTGTAGCACCTGGGGAAGAAATAAAAAATAAGATCAGCTTGCTTTTGTTTGAATATTTACGGCTGAGCAATGCAGTATTTCCTTTTCTTATTTCTGCTTCTGCCTTCCTCAACAGAATTACCACCACTGTGATGTAATAGGTCAAGTTAATAACTAATAATGCCACTTGGTTTGACAAGAAGTTGTCATAATTTTTTTTCCCTTTCTTTCTGTGTGTGTTTGCATATCTGTCCATTTGTGGTATTTTTGTTTTGCAGATTACCCTTCAGGACTTGGGTCCTGAGGCAGAAGAAGGACAACATTATTATGGAATATTCATATCAGTTGTGCACATTTTGAAGCTGACTCTCCAGTACCTTGCTGTGATGCAGCCACTTCTCTGTTGAAAACCAGCTGTAAAGTGCCTACTACAAATGCAAATAACTGTAGGAGCAGGCAAGGCAGTACATTATCTGGCACAGTGCACTAAAATTTTGAGGGGGAGGAAGCAAAATTGTAATTTAACCCACAAAGCATGGCTTGTTCTTGCTTCTATTTGAGAAGATATCATCATAATCTCTTCCAAAACCACTTGTATTAATCTCACAGCATTTACTTTAATCACAGTCATTCATGCAATTCCTGTAGAAATCAAGAACCTATGATGTCTCTTATCACAGCATCAGTGGGATGGGTAATTAAAAGCTAATCAAGTGGTCTCCAGGAGTTCTGGGCCATCATTTACCACTGGAGCCAGCATGATGGATTAAAGCAGTAACTCAGCCTGAAAAGATAGAATCCATGTTATTTTTTCTCATTTTAATTCAAATGGTAGAATTTCTTTTGGTAAGATAGATGATGCCATTTCAGAATATTGTATGTTCGTGGGTGGATTTAGGAGGGGAGGATTTAATAATAAGGAAAAAGGAGGATATAATAACAGGAAAAAGAGAAACAGGTTGTTGATTGAGCAATAAAATACAGACATCACAGCAAGGTGGGTAAAATAACAATCCAGGAGCTCAATCCCTTTTGAACACAAGCTGCAGATTGGTGCAGTTCAGCCTGTGGATCCTCATGGATGCTCTGAGAGCTTTGCTGAGTTTTTCTGACAATAGGATTCCAATATGCCTTCTTTCTCTTCACCTCCTAAATTCCTACTTACTATTTACTGCTTTCTTTCCTCTGGGAAAATCTTGCTCATTTGAAAAGCAAAAGGCCAAAGCTCAGAAACTACAGGCTAGCCGGTGTAAATCATTAAAGCACCTCTGGAGACTTTGTTAGCCATTAATGTGCTCTGTGATGTATCTGTGAATTGTAAAACCCTCTGGGTTGATGGGGACACACATGAAGATTTGCACTAATTATTCTCTTGACTCAATAATTATTTGGTATCCTGGGCTGTTCTCTATTGACACTATTGGAAAAATAAACCCTGGAGGCTCTCACATTCAAGAATCTTCTCCATAAGGTAAAAACCACGCTGTGTAGACCAATCATGGGAACAGCAATTTTTTAAGAATCCTGGTGGCTTGAACACCTTTGTGAAGTGCAGCCTCTGACAAGAACATGTCTTTGCTGTCTTTCCTTAAAGCCCTGTTATTGGGTTGGTTGTGTCAGGGGAGGGGAAACCACTCTCTTCCCCTCAGCAAACTGTCAGACCTTGTCAGTAAAAATGATGCACAGCACTGACAAATTCAGGTGGTATCAGTGCTTGTTTTCAGTAAGTGGTGTGACCTTACTTTTGCCTCTACATCATTTGTCATTAGTGATAATTAGGTGTGTTCTGCATGCCATAGCTTCCAACTTTTCTTTACCCAACATTTTTCCTCTTCCTCCTCCCTCATTTCCTGATTTTCTGGAGTTCTTCCTAGAGCACATTGCATCAGACACACATGGGTATTTATGCTCAAGCTTCTACTTGTATTTGATGAAAAATATGAAGCACATTTTTAGCTTACATTAGACTGAGAATGATCAACTATGAAACAGCTCTAGGTCAGCAGAGGATTGTCTTGCTCAGCACTCCCTCTGAGAGTGGGCGGTAACAGAGGCAAGAAATGCAGTGATATTTCCCAGCACATTCTTCCAGCCTCTGATATGTGACTCAGTAAATTCCTTAGCCAGAGGTGATAGATCTTTGCATTTAGCACCCCTTTCTCTACTGATTTGTATTTTTGCTTTGAAACGTGTTTGTTATGTACAAAGATTTATAAAAATTCCAGCGGTTAAACAGCTCCAGGTACTGTTGGGTGCTGACCCCTGTGCCCTGCATTTCTCCAAGAGGAAAGACTGTCTCCTCTGGACACTGCCAATATCAGATTTCATGTTTACAGTGAGGGAGTTGAGGGTAGGTTTCTCCCTTTTACAGTGCTGTGCCAGCTCTGGGCGTCCCTGCATGGTGGTCCCCAAGGGACTGACTGTTCTCAGGCTTTCACCTGTGTGAAAAAGAGGCTTTTATGGTAAACCTCTGTGTTGCTCCAACAAACTGCACACTAGTTTTGCAAATAATTTATTTTCATTTGGTTCAGAGCTGTACTGATTCTGCAGTATAGCTGATTTTATGCCCTTCTATGGCAGTGACTGGTCTCTTAACACGCAGCAATAAAACTTGACCTATAGCCCATTTTTCCCCCCAAATAGTGATTATATTTTAATGTGGAAGGAAATGTTCTCATGGAATACATTTCTCAAAAGGAGCAGTAATAAAAAAAAATAAATAAAACAAAACCTAAAAAGGAGACAAGAAGGAACAGAAAAAAACCCAGGACTTACTCTGCTTATTTGCTCCCTGTGACCTGACAATAATTTATGTGCAGTGTTAAATAAGGGAGAAGTTACCATAAAATTTCATATTGTCTCCCTCTTGAGGGAATAATAATTGTAAAATGGCAAAACACAGACCCTGCTTGCTGTTATAAATGGATAGTGTGTATGAATAGCTTGTGGAGGTAAGTGGTGAAAGTGTAGCTTATGAAGGTGTTTTTATATTGCTTTTGTGTGCAGGGCAATCAGTCTCCACTTGTTTGTGACTTTCATTAAATATGATGCCCTCTCATATTTTATGAGAAATATTTATGCAAAGTAATCTATTTGATTAGTCATCTGGAATTTATCTAATGAATATATATTACATATGAGTAATCTTCTTATATTTCACTGTTCCAAGCATTTAAAAAAAGTGAATGTAACCAGAAGGGGCATCTTCATGCTCTCCAATAAACTGCAAATAAATATAGGCTTTTAGCAAAGGTGTTTGAACTTGCAGCTCATGGCTGGCTGGCAATGTTTTGCTTTCAGACAAAATGAGTTTTCTCAAAGAATCCTTTTCTCCTCCTTGTTCTTGACTAAACTAAACTCAAATGCCCGACTTGCAGTTTATATGATTTAAGAATTTGAACTGTGTAATTGGATGGGGTCTACAATTTGTTTCCATCCTGTGGTTGTGTTTGTCTCTTCTTGTTTCATCAGATGCTGCAGAGGGAAACAGTATCCCTCTTCATAGTGAAACAGAAAACACCAAAAATGTTTACAAGTTTGGGCACCTCTAGCAAAGCCCTTTTGTTCTCCAATATATTCTTATAAATCAAAATATTCCAGAAGCTGTTTTTTTTCTTTCTGTTTTATTAGGGAAAATGCTGGACTTCCTTTAATAGAGGCTAGGACTTGTCTCTTAATGACTCTGTCTCTGGAGGTTGAATTTTCATAAGCTCTACAGTCAGAGTTGTCTTTGTAGGACAGAAAGACTCCAAATATTTCAGAAGGCAAATGGCAAAAGAAGGCTTCATTGTGTAATTCTTAGTACCTTTTATAAGGTGTTTTGATACAGACTTAACATGATTGGTGAATAGGAACGACACCTCTCTAATCTCATTGGTGAAACTAGAGAAACACAAACACACAGCTGTGCAAAACTGCTTTGAGAAAGGATAGTTGTCTACCAAGACTGTCCTGAGAAAAAGTTCTCCCAAGAAACCCCTCCCTGGGAAAAAAGTCAGCCACTACTAGCAGGCTAAAATCTTTCTCAGACTCAGAAAATGAGGCCCACAAAGAGTGATATATGACATTTTTGTGACCCTTGCATCTTGGGATCGAAGTTGTGTAATGGAGCTTTTGGTCTGTCTGTTCCCCTTCTACAGCTTTTGTTGCAGGTGGCCACTTCCACTCAATGACTCTGTCCCTGCCAGCACTGATGAAATCACATCCTGGATCTTGTGGTCAGTTTTGTCCCCTCACTACTGAATGACACTGGGGTGCTGGAGTGTCCATAGAAAGTCAACAAAGCTGGTGAAGGAGGGAAGGAGGTGGAGCACAAGTCCTGTGAGGAGCAGCTGAGGGAGCTGGGAGGGGCACAGCCTGGAGAAAAAGAGGCTCAGGGGGGACCATGTCACCCTCTACAACCACCTGAGAGGAGGCTGTAGCCAAAAGGGGGTCAGAATCTTCTCAGAAAGAAAAATTGATAGGACAAGAGAAAAAGGCCTCTATGCCAGGGGAGGATTAGGTTAGATATCAGGAAAATTCTTCATCAAAAGGGTTGCCAAGCACTGGACCAGGCTGCCCAGGGAAATGATGGAGACCCCACCCCTGCAGGTATTTAAAAGATGTGTAGATGTGGCTTTTAAGGACTTGGTTTAGTGGGGGCTTGGGAATGTTAGGTTAACAATTGGACTTGATGATCTCAAAGGTCTTTTCCAACCTAAATGATTCTATGAGAATTAAAGACATTAATGATATCTTTAAAAGTTAGGTAAATAGAGGACAAAAGAAGAAGGAACCAAAGGGAACACCAAAGAAGGGGGAGACCAAAAAGGAGACCAAAGGGAGACCAAGGAAGGAACAAGGGGACACCACTTAAAGAGGCATTTATGGGCTCAAATATCCTGGGTGTAAGAGCCACCCCGCCAGTGCCCACCAGCCATGTCACAGGAGACCCAAATTGCTTTACTAGAAGGAACTGGAAATACTGGTTGGGGTGGATGGGAAAGAAGGCAGAAAAAAAACCTGACTTGTAGGAGAACTGCAAGAAAATAGTATTTTTTTAACTTTACCATTCACGAAACAACTTTTGTATTTTGGAGCTGGATTGAGTTTCTGATGTGGTTAAGGCCATGCTGTGAATCACTGCTGACAAGCAGGATGTTTTTTGTTCATGACCTACAGTCCCTATATGGCCAGGCAAGCTGCCAGCCTGGAACAACTGATTTGGTGGCAAAGTCAGGGTGGTGGGGAAGCAGAGATGCTGATTAATATATGGATATTATCCCAATGAGTAGGAAAGTGAGGGAAATAATCTCTTTTTCCATAGGCTGGAAATTTGGAGTAGTATATCCCATTATTTCCACATCTTCTCTGTTTTCACAGAAATGTATGGCACTTTGGTCCTGTAGTTTTTGTTCTTTCTCCAAAGTAGGTAAGATTATTGTTAGCAAAAATAAAAGAATTCTGGGCTAGATTAAAAACAGGTAGAGTCCAATCCTTTCTCTGTTTGTAATCAGTGATTCCCCTTGGTGAGGATTAACAGGCTGTATGGCAATCTATTTTTATCTTGTATATCCTACCAGCTCCTGGCAATAGCAGTTCAAGGAATTTGTGAGCCACCATTAATCTGTAGTGACATATTCTCTATCAGTGAGATTAAACTTTTTTTATGAAACAGCTTTTGCCTTTGTCTCTACAATTTCCCATGGCAATGTGTTACACAATTTAATTATGAAGTGCATAAAAAAATAATTTCTGTGTCTTTTTTTTTTTTTTTTTTTTTTTTTTTTTTTTTTTTTTTTTTTTTTTTACTTCCTTCTGATTATTGCATTTCACTCTGGCTATTTCTTGGTCATCATGAATAATTATTTGCAGCCTTTCTTGTCTGCACAGTTCCTTTCCTATACATACCTCTCCTATCCTTTTTTTCCCTCTCTCTAATTCATATAACCTATAATTTTATATGCGTGGTTATGTTTTTTTCCTCAAATGAATTACTTTGAAGTCATTGGTATTGAAATTTAATGCAATCTTATCACCCTGTCATTCGGCATTGTGAGCTCCTTTTGTCAGTCTTTGAAATCAGCACAGAATTGAATAGGTTTGAATAGGTTTTTGCTATTTATTCCTTGCCCTAGACCATTTATGAATATGCTGAGCTGAACAAACTCTGGGACCATTCCTTGAAGGACTTCCCCAGAACTTTAACTCTCTTTCTCCCTCCTCCTCTAGTTTTTTTTTGTTCCTTTTTCCCCCCTTGTATTTTAATATGTACATTCATCTATAAGGGCATATTTGTTCTGTTGGTCTGTCCTGCGGCTCACTGTATTATTTCCTATCTCTACTCACATGCTCCTCCTCCAAATGAGGATTTTTCCCACAAAGGCAGGCCTTCCCTGTTGATTACACAGCAGTGAGCTGGGAGCAAGGCCAGTGAAGTTAGAGCAATGCTGCAAGCCCAGAAATCTCTCTGATAAAGGGGGCTGTGATGCCTTTCTCCTTCCTTTCTTCATCACCACTGGAAGAGCAGAACAACTCCAGGTACCACACTAAAAGCAGCCTGGGCTCAGTGCTGCATCAGGAGAAGGCCAGGGGAGAGCAGCAGACCTGGCTGCCCATTAATTGAACCTGACAAGTGTTTCCATGAGGAATTAGACTGGCAGTGCCCTTAAATGCACTGATTTATAAGGCTATTGATTAGCAGTGACCAGTCAGGAAAAGCAGTGGCAAATTGCTGCTTCAGCACTGCCCTTAAGAGCAAAGCTCAGTGCAGACAGCCCATGCCTGTATTTATAGCAGTATCCACACACTCACTGCCATCCCAGGCTCCCATTTACATATTCATATATCACAACATCTGTGCATTCACCAGACCCAGCCCATGCTCTGTTATCCTTCATATTGATTAGGTTTTTGCACACATATTGAGACAGATGTACTAGATGTACTTGTTTTAGCTGATACATATTTATAAAGGAAGAAAACTAAGTATGTGCCTGTGGTCACAGTTTATCTTTTGCTGCCTTGCTTTCTGAGGGATACAATGTAGCTCTCTTCAAGATTACTTCCCTTTTTATTGGTATCTCATCTTCCACACTGAAACAGTCTCTAAAGTCCTTCAAATTATAAATATATCTTAACACTCCCTGATGTAATGCATCATATTTATGCATCTCACAACCCAAGTAAGAAATAGTCTCTTAGTCTACTCAGGTTGCTGTACATGGAATATTTTAACATTGTAAAAAACAGCTTTTCTCAGGCAAATATTTTTTCATCACCTTAATATTGGAGTACTCTTTTCAGATGTATGAATAAAATTTGATATCTTGAAATCCTCATTTATAGTAATGCTTTTGAACTTAGGTTGCAAATACAATGCAAAATTAGGATTATCATTGTCTCTTTCTCTGATTATACAGAGACATATTATATAACAAGCCAAATTTCAAGTCCAGTGAGCTTTCTCACTCAAATGCCTTCTGTTCTGATGATCTTGCATCTCCTGAGAGGACAAGAGCCTCTAAACAGAAAATTCCCTACCGGTTATCTTGACATGCTCTGTGACTGAAGCCCTCCAATTTCTTTTCTCCATCTGTGCTTTATCTATGTATCTACCCACAAAATGATGAGAAATATTGTGGATGCAGGACCCAAATGCATTGGAGCCCTAGGGAGCCTTCTCAATTTTGCACAGTTCATTCATATAGCTTGTTATTAATATTTATTATTTTCCTTCCTCCCTTTGCACAGCTTGGCAATGCTCCACAGCCCTGGGGCTGGTGGCTGTGGAACCTGGAGTAGCCAAGGGGAGCACCAAGCGGTGTAATGCACTTCTGCACTTCCAGGTTACCCCTGACCATGCCTCACTCAGGAACTGCTGCTTCCCATCACTAGGTGAAGGAGTTTTTTCTTTCTGCTCCTCAGGTGAATCAGACCTGACTTCAGGAGACCAGATTTCTACTGCCATTTTGTTTCTCAGTCTCTCTTGGAGAGATTTAGCTGCTGGCAGGTGCTTCTGGAGAAATGGTGGCTGGAAGTTGTCTGAAGTCTCAGGATCTTCCTTTGAGCAGCAGCAGCATTGCGGATACTGGAGTCATTCAGAGGCAGGGGAATATCCAGGGCAGCAGGGGCAAACTTTGCTTCCTGGGCAGCTTTGGGAACATCTGCAACTGCAAACAACTCACATATCCTTTCAGTTTAGCTGCATCTCCATGGAACTTTGCTTGAGGCACTCAGAGGGACCTGCTGGTTCAGTTTTTTATGGCACCAGGGAACTTTTGGGATGGGTGGTGTGAAGTGCAAAACGAGCAATGTCCTTCAGCAAAGACCTGAGAGTGCAAAGGAAGGCAGCCATCAGCACAGTGCCATGAATGGCATCTAGCAAAAACAACCAAAGTTTAGGTCTCTGTGCTAAATAAATAAATTAGAGGTTTTGGCTACCAAAGGTCTCATCTGTATAGAAATTGTTTTCGCCCTAGCATGATGTTTGCCTTGGGTGTTGCAGAAAGAAAACAGTTAAAAGATTGAACTGTGCAAAGGGGCTTTAGAAGCAATATTATCTGTATTTGTAGAGAACAATATTTCAGCAATACTTGTAGCTATACTTTCACTAGACTGGTCAGAGCCCCTGAAACAGACCCACTGCTTTCTTTGCCCCGTTTTGGCCTGTTGTGGCAGCTCTCAGCTCCAGACAGTAACATCCATTAGCTGGGTTAGTCCCCACTGTGACCGAGGGAAGACTGACCTGTGAGCTGCTCCTGGGTCCACATCCCTAATTCTCCTCCCCTGGAGAACTAAACGAGCTTGCTGGGGGACTGGCAGGAGCCAGAGTTGCTCATCCATGAGCACAAGGACCCTTTCTGCATTTCATGCTTCTGCTACTTTTACAAGAATCTTTGTAGGAAGTTGTGAGTTCTGCAACTCTATAAATTGTCCTGGCAAGAAATCAATAAAGACTACAGCCTAATGAACTGTGTTTCCATGAATGATTTATTAAAAGCTCCAAATCAGCCAGGTGCTTAGATAGACTTACCTTTAAGCATCTGATTGGTCTTACTTTTAGTCAGCTCTCTGCTGTCATAGCTCCAGGCATGCAAGCAGCTCAAGTAAAGATGTCTTGGTGGAATAAGTTTATGTGCATGATAAATCACAATAATGAAATATGTGCTTTCTGCTTTCCTGAGCATAAAAAAAAAATAAAAATAAGCATTTTCTGGTTTATTTTTGTTTTGAAAATCTTATGTATAATGATGCCTACTATCAACTTTAGGTATTATTAAAATTCCATGGACTGTATGAACAGAATAGTAACTTAAAGAATTTTCTAATCCAAATTAGCTTTGCTGCTGGGTAAAATTTGGGGACTACAGCATGGCCCTTCAAGCCATCTGTTGTGAATGCTGTTTTGAACACTTGTTATGAACGAGGCCTGGGTTTCCCCTCTGCTACCCCTCCAGCTTGAGAGGATGATGGACAGCCATAACTTCACAATCCTTTCAACCTCCAGGAATCTCTAGGAATGAATTGTATTTCTTATTGGTGCCCTCAAAGCACCTCAGTTTCCTTCACTGAGGCAGAGAGTTGGAAAGAAACAGGACTTAAATGAACAAGATGAATGGAACTGGAATACAGAAGCTTTCCTAGTCGGCAAAGTACATTCAGCTGTGACCGTTGTTTTGCATATGCCATTCTTGGTTTGCAGATAAATAGCAGCACGAATGGATTCACATGTAAATTTGCCCCCTGATGATGCTGTGTAGCAGGAAAGAGTGTGGCTCTCCAGGGCTGATCTGCTTCAGTTCAAGGGCTAGCCAGTTCCTCTGTAAAGCTGGCTGATATGCTCAGGAATGAGACCAGGGGAAGGAGTGAGAAACTCTTTTTTGTCATCATTGTGCAATTGCCAGCAGCAGACACAGCACACATCAGTGTGTGTGAAGGGGTAAAGGGGCATATTTCTGTTAGGGATTTCCATTAGAGCATCTGTGTCGCGACACATCTGCACTTCAGAACCGACGTGGTTCCCACCACTGTTTAATTTCTGGGGCTCATCCACCAGGATTCAGAGGGCAGGCACTGCATGACTAATGGGTCCAAAAAGCAACCCAGTGCTTTAAATCCACACTCAGCTCTCCTGGGCTGAGTGATGACACCCTTCTGTCTGCAGGATCATTTAGTCAACTCCCCCTGAAACCCAACTGTTTGTAATGGAAATGCTGATATCTTATCTTCAGTGGGAATAATGGAGGAACCATGAAATATGCCCAGGGTGCCCCTTTATTGGCTTTAAAGTGACAACAGAGGCACATTCACAACTGTAATCTGCTCAGGACAGAAATTTGTTCCTTGTTATCTGTGAGCCCAAATTTAATGCGTTTTTAATTGCCTATTCACAGCACCTACCAATTAAGGCAAAATTATATCTCTTCATTTAAAAAATGTATGAGCTTTACAATTAGAAGTAATTGTCCTCGTTAATTGAAAGTGCAGCTTTATTTTCTGTTGATTGTATTTTTTTATTATTATTAAAGGATTGTAAAGGCTTTTGAAATCCCATTAAAGGGCAAATGCTATCATGTGCTTCCACTGCAGTCACAAAGGACAAACTAGGGGGTCAGCTCAGTACTTGGGGGCTCTTTAAACCTTGTGAATATTCAACATAAAGTTAGTGATGTTTAAATATGCTAAACTGTGCCAGAGGGTAAGTTTCACACTGGACATCTTTTTCTCACTGCTATCAGTAGCACTCAGATTCTTGCCTCTTGGGACAATGGTCATCACCACATTATGTATAAGTGCTATTCCAAGGAAAATAGTGCCAAGCTCTTGTGTGCTGCTGTTTGATGAAGGAATGTTAAATATATCTGTACTGCATACAGAAAAAGATTTCTAGGGAACACCAAGAATTTTGAAAGGCCCAGAATACTGGACACAGGGTCAGCAAATCCATAGGTGGATCAGGGAACCAGGCAAAATGGAACACACAGCACAGGAACCATAGCTGGTGTTCACATCAAGGTTGCAGGAGATTGGTCTGGTGAATCTGTATTTCAAATGATCATCTCATTCAAGGAACAAGGGAAATCTCCTACCTATTACTTTCATATCTCATGCTGAGGATGTTCAGAGTAAAGGAAGAGAAAAATTTGTGAGCTCAGATGAAAATGCTGAAGGCAATTTTGGGAATGGAAACATCAGGGCAGTCCTACATTCTGAACATCTCATTCCATGTAAGAAGTTATCTAGCTGCATCACGATTTTGATAATGGCATCACACCTTCAGTAGCGGAATTGGGACATCTTCAACATCCAGGCTACCCTGCCTGTCAGTGGATGCCAAAATTAAACTTCAGTGCATGAAATCAAGCCTCATTGCTGTGCAAAGATCCTGCCCAGGAGCCTCAGAGTCCCTATTTCCCCTTCAGCAGAGAGCTGGAGCCTGCAGAGATGCAGTGACTGACATGTAAAAGCATCTTTCATCTTTTCCTGTCCATGCTTTTGCAAATGGAAGCAAATGGACACAGGCAGCATTTTTTTTTTTTTCTGAAAACTCTCTGCCTTATTCTTCACATCACCTTTAAATTACTGGATCCTGTGTTCCACAGAGCAGCTCAGAAGAAAGACACGGGGCAACTGCTTCATTTAGCACTGCTTGACAAAATGATCTCTCATGACCTCCCAGCAGCAACCTTCTCACTCATTTTAAGTGCAGTGTAATTGCTGGATGTCTGACTCACCTCACTGTTTTTCAAGTGCACATCTATGGCTACATTTTTAGGCATGACTTTAAAACACAGAGTTAAATGCTATCTGTTCATATTTCTGTATTATTCTGGTGTTCTGGCTGGGATGTGTGTCAGCCAAATGGACATTTAACCTTTTCTTCAGAGGGAAGAAAATACTGTGGGACAGTATTGATTGGTTTGTGTGAAATGAGCACTTCAAAGCTGCATGCCTCTGTGCATGTGTTTGGGTGTAATCAGATTTAATGGCACAATGCCTGGATTGCTTCTCCCCAGGCCTGGCAAACAGCTCAACCCTTTCCTTTTTGAGTTTTTCAGTTAGGGACTGGCTCAGTTTGAGTGTTTCACTGCCTGTCTGACATGGGACTGTGTATTCTCAGCAAGATGCTGGAGATGCAGACCCACTGGCAAAAGGAAAACTCAAACCATGGTGGTATTCCACATTAAAACACAAATATATTGTTTGGGCTAGATTCATGTTTAGAAGCTCTCAAAATAATGGTCCTGATTCCTGCTGAAGCTGGCAGGGAGTGAGAAGCATCCAGAGGCATTCCATCCTGTCAGAACAGCAGTGTCTGACCAAGGGGCATGTGTTACTCTCAAGGCCTGCCTTTCTTTCCTTTAATTGTAGTGGAAAGCCAGAACACTAGCAAAGCTAAATAGCTGGTGTTAGCTAAAACCAATTCCCATCACGCTGTCTATATAATCCCTGTGTGATTAATATGTTGGAAATACACCGTGTAAAAACCCACATTTATTCCACAAAGGGAATTCATGCTGATTCTTCTGACATTTATCTTAAGATAGGCTAAAGAGCTCTGCAGAGAGCCCTGTTACCCTCTCCCCACCCTATTCAAGGACCCAAGAGTGGAATTCCAGATACCCAGAGCAGTAAGAGCAACCCTAGCACTGCCTGGTGAGCCATACTCAGCCACCTATTCCTTCGTGATAGTCTTCATGTTCAGTTTATTTTCCAAGTTTTTTTGATAATACATCTAAATTTAAGTATATTACTGGAAAACTAGAATTTATGACAACAAAATTTAAAAACACATGGCTTCAATTTACTTCAGGGCATCACAGCTTGTGCTACAATTTTGCATTAAAAAGATTCATCTTTAAAATCCATTTTTATTTCTGGATTCTGTTGAGGAAACTCTGAAATTAATTTGGACCTAAGGGAAAGCTTCTTGATGGGTGCAAATGGGTGCCTGATCCTGCCAAGTATCTGTTGTTTCATCTTCATCTTGAAATTAAAATATTTTATACCCCAAGAACAAGCAGTCCAATGCACAGGGCACCCTTTTCTTTTTAAAATATTTTTAGGGAAAGTTTCTTTTTGTCTACTCAAAAAAAAAAAATTCCTTTTTGTCTACTTTTTGTTTGCTCATTCTCATTATCTTTCACATGCTAAAATTCTTCTACTCCTCTTAAATTTCGTTTCTCTGCACAGCTTTTCCCTGTGCTACACATCTGTTATTCTGCCTCTTCCTATTTATTTCCTCTTCCTACTTTCCAACATCACTAAAATCTCTCCCTCTTTCCTCTTTCTTCTTTTCCAGAAACCCTCAGGCTTTCTGTCTATTGATCTGTTATCCTGCACTTTGTCTTGTTTTATTTTGTTGACTTAAGAGGGAAGCTGAGATTTTCAGGGGACTTGTCATCCAGGAAAGCATTCTCAGTGCTTTCCACTGCAAAGCACAGGGCAGTTAAAATGGTATGAACATGTTCTGCAGCAATAATCACCTATAATGCTTATGTTTGCATGGCAAAATATTAACTAGAGTCAACTTAGAGGTATAAATCCTGAAAATTGCAGAGATCCCTAATTATGTGGTTACAGCAAAGACTTAAAAATGTTCATGACAGTCCTGTTCCTCTTGTGCATGATGTAAGAAAAGAGCTAGCAGAGACCTGTTACAGATTTTGCTTTTCTCATTATTCTACCCTTGCCAGCAGAAGCACCACCACCCAATTCAGCACCTAATTATTTTTATCACAAATTTCTGAGATCAGAGCTGTGAAGCATCCTGCATAGCCAGAGTGGGTTTGCAGTCATAGTATCATGTAGCAGAATATCAGTAAAAAGGGTGGAGGCAAGACCTCTCTTTGTATACTCACCATGAAGAAAACTTGAGCTCTAAAGGTTTTAAACCAGCATTTTCTTTTATAGCAGGTGCAGGATAAGCAGCAATGGACAGATCCCATATTCTCACTCTGTAAATGGTGACACACATCTCTAGTAAGGTTTTCAAATGTTCCTCAGGAATAAATCCTTATGAAAAGCAGACTCCTAAACATTCAAATTCTGCTAACATCAAATCCAAGTGAAGTTTGTGCCGGCACGCATGAAAGCAAAAAACTTCATATCATAATAATGTGGGGTTTTTATTGACGCTTGAGCATCTAAACAGAACACTGACGTATTTTTTGTTAACAAACTGTCACAGCACCCCAGCATAAGAAATTCTGCTTACATACATGCATGAGTGATGCACATGTGTCTGCCTGCACTGCCACGAGCACACACAGGAGGGAGGATGGAAAGGATGGAGAGGGAGAGGATTCTTTTTGTGTCATTACTCTTAAAGATGTTTTGGAGCAAATTCAGGGAGAAGTTAAGCTTTGTCTGCCACATTGAGTCAATGTGTATTAAAGGCACAATAAAGATGCAAAGATGTCACAACAGCCAATGCAGTCAGAACTGTCAGGCTGAGGTCTCTGGAATATGTGATTTCTTCCCCTTAAAGGTTTTTTGAAAAGCAGCAGTGAGCATAATTAACTGTCCTAGCAAGATATAAATTGTTTTCTGGGAAAAACATGGAGCTTTTGCCTACATATTTCATGCAGCTGTGATTATAAAAAAAGAGGTTTTAGGAGACTTGCCTCCTCTGATTGCATCTTTGTTATAAATGCATTAATTTCCATTTCTTTGTTTTGTTACAATTGCAGAGGCATTTTGAGACTTTTTAAAAAATTATTAATAATTTTAAACAAAAATATGTCATTAGAAAACTATTTATTTTAAGCAATTTTTTAAACTCAAGTTTTAGTCTTTTAATTGTTTATTTTCTCTCTCACCAATAAATCTGCCCATGATGGGGGCAGACGCCTGTCTGCAACAGAGGGCGAATGGTAAAAGGTGCTGAAATATGTTCAGATATGGCCAGATAAGTCTGTCTGAAGCCTTTGAGGTCTGCATGTACCTTTCTGAGGGTAAAATTATGCCTTTTCTTTGTTTTGCATGGAGCCAAGACTGGAAGTGAGCAGCAAGATGCACAGAACTTCAGCAAATGAAACACATATTTTCAGGTCACAGTGTCAAGGATCACAAGTTTACATCTTACAGCCTGGATACATTAATTTTCTTCCATGGGCCATAAAACTATTACAGCAGCTATTACTACAAGAGATGCAATACTGTGAAAAAGTCTGGCCACTTTTACATCTCTGGGTCAATAGGCATGTATAGATTTGAAATCCCCTGCATCCACAGCTGCCTCTTAGGCATGGCTAAAAACCTGCTCAAACGTCCTTTTTTAACTGATAGGTATGATGTTATTATTTTCCTACACTCTCTATAATTATTGAAATTATTTTAAGGATGCTGTATGCAGTTTGTTGCTGAAGTTGAAATTAAGACTCGTGTTCTACTTAGTAATATTTTCATAACAGTGCCCTTGGATAGGTAATTTGGAGCTGAAAATATACATAGCTCCTCTGTCCTTTCCTAATGTGTTAGGTATTTAGTGACAGTATAGATTCAGGGATCTTTTATTTTGAGAAAGCCAATGGGGAAGGCAAGGATATATTTTTTATTATTCCTAAACAATGGCAAATCTTGAAGCCTTGAAAATAAATTTTTGCTAAAAGAAATATCTATGGCATAAAATCTAGATGCTTAATAATCTGAACTCTTAGTAAAGTTATCATAATGCATCTATTGTGTAGAGAAGTATTCAGAAAAAGCAAATCAAACTTTCACTCCAGACAATCAAAAAACCATTCACAATTCACTCTCTCTGGACAAATTGAGTCATAAAATAAATTCCCGGCTTGCAAGAGCTTCCCCAGAGGTAAGACATCATCTCAATAGCAATAGGGCCAATATGGTCTTTCTTCAACACTTTTGCATTCAGAGAATTTATAAATACAGGTGTGGCAGAGTGTTTTAGAGCCTCTCACAGTAAGAGCAGAACAAAGCTGTGTCCGTGCCAGGTAGGTAGGCAAATAATTTACCATTGTTCAACACGATGAAAATTAAAACAGACTGAATTTGGGGGTTTGGGGATGTTCTTAGCTGCTTCTGGCAGTGTTCATTTGAGAAGTAGCTGGTTTTCAGCTCCTTGATGGGAAAAGAAAAATCCTTTCTGGAAATGCTCCATAGTCTGAAGAGATTTGTCTGTTTTTTTCCTACATATGAATGAATGGTAGTGTGGAGATCTGTGCTGAGAAAGAATGTCTGCTTAACTGGAGTAATTAAAGATTTTGTTCCCTTTTAAGGTTTTTCTTTTAAGCTGAAAATTTCATTTATCACAAATACAAAGAAAATGTTATTAGAGGGTATAAACCTCTGGCATATTTTTTTAGTACACAGCCATACCATAGGGAAATATTGTAAAGAGGGCCCATTGTGGTCCACTTACTGGCTTTTACTCCTTGGCAAGATTCTTTAATGAGAAATATGTTTAAAAATCCATTACAACTGGTACATTGGGTTGTTTTCAGTTGGAAAGGGGGAAAAACAGCATAAACAATTTTATATTTCAAATGCATTTTGTGCTGAAACATTCTGCTGTGGCAGAATTTAAACTGCAGACAGATTGGAACAAATAATGCAGAACTGCTTTGTTTTGAAATATTGGTACAGATAAAAAATGTATTATTCAAGGGAGCTCTTTAGACTAGTTCTGAAATAGCAAAGAGTGAATGCAGATTCTTAAATACATATGTAAGAGACAAATTTGAGGGAGACATAGCACATGGGACCCAGTTGTGATCCCATCAGATGCTCTGCAGGGATGCTCTCTGGCTTGTAAAGTTTATTTTTCCTTTTTCCTCCTCCAAAGGCTGTGGTAAATATTTTCCATCTTGTATCCTTTAATCTGTCCACTTTATATTATTTTCTCTTCCTTCTTAGACATCCTTGATGAGAATAAGATGACTGGTTGTCTTTCTTATACTTTTATTTATTCTCTTCAGCTTTACTTCGAGATCTTCATCTGAAGCCTGTCTTGCATGGCCACAAGATATCCTCTCTGTATCCTACTCTGGCCATCTCTGTTCTTCATTAGAGTGTTTTTTAATTGCTTGGAAGGTACTTGGGACAGAGCCTGCTCTGAGGCCTCTGCAACACCCTCATGCTGTTAGTTGATGGGAAAGGAGCCAATCTCCCTCATAATACCATGTCATTCCAAGGTCTGCCTTGTAATACCATGGACATTGTTTAAATTTCTTGATGACCAGACTTCACAAGACAGGTATCAGGAAGAGCTTATATGTAAGAAACAACCACAGACATCTTGTGTTTGCTCCCAGTGAAAAGTCCATCAAACAGGTGAAGCAGGTGGAATTTCTCCATTTTCAGAGTGGTGGCTCTCAGAGCAGTGGGGATCACTCCTCTTGCTCTCACACACTTCCCAAGCAGCAATGACACATTATATTTCTACCCTACAAGCAGCCGGACCTGTTGCACTATGTGATTTTTAAAGCAGGGATCAATAGCGTTTTATTTTGTAGCACAAACACTTCAAGGAGAAAGCAGCAGAGTGCAAGTCATATTTTCTGCCCACTTCTAATAAACATATAGCCTGTGGCTCATGGAGAACATGTGTAAGTTGTTGATGAGGAATGAGCTGAGGTCAGAAATGTGTGGTCAGAAAACAAGTGTCTGAAGGAAGGGGTTTGCAGTGCTCGTGTCCCTCCTCAGGCCAGTCTGCTGCCCCAGAGGCTTTCTGGCATTGCTGGCTGCCAGGGGGAATGGCAGTATTGGGGTTCCAGGCTGGTGAAGCGTGGTGGTGACTGCAGCCTGCAGCTTCCCTGCATGGTTCTATGCATTCCCTGCATGGCTCTAGGCATTCCCTGCATGGCTCTGTGCACTCCCTGCATGGTTCTATGCATTCCCTGCATGGTTCTAGGCATTCCCTGCCGGGAGCCAGCAGCAGCTGAGCCCCCTTCTCTGGCATCCATCCCCAAGCACATTCCTCTTCCCCTTCCCAGCACACACACAGTGCTGGGGAGGCAGCTGGGTTTGATCTTTTCCACCACAGGCATCAGAACAAGTGGCAGGGCTGCACTGGGGGCTGCCTGTAAAGAAGTTGTGAGGGGCCCCCAAGCTGGCAGGACAGATGAGGGGGAGTTGGAGACAGCCTCAACCCTGGGCATCAGGTGTGTCCATGGAGACAGGATGAGGTCAATGCTTCAACCAGAAACGCACCATTTTTTTATTCAGACTCCCTCTGGGAGAGAAGGAAGGCCTATGCCACATGGTTGGCAGATATCTGATCAACCCTTTTCATGTCCAGCAGAAGTAGTTGGGCAAAATTATCTCAAAACCTACAGCTTTCTCTGTCCCTGCCAACATATAGATCTGTTTGTGAGTAAATCAGCAGGGGGATACCCTTCAGCAAGTGCCACAACTTCCCTCAGACAAAAATTATAGTGACCCTCACAGGGAAGCATCAGTCATCGCCTTCTGTGCTAGTCTGAGTTTTAACTTTTCTATCTCCTGTGAGTAAATGGCAGCCAAGGTTTTCTGACCACTTGAGGTGCTCAGGACTAAATTAATCCACCTGCTATTACAATCAATCTTGAGGCCAAAAATATAAAGCCAGTGCTTTGGACAGAACAGGTATGGAACACACTGTAGTTGTGACTCACAGCTGTTGCCATGTACCAACATGGGATGAAGATTAATTTATCCTGGCCTGGTGTGGATGAGGGGCTTGGCATTTTCAAATGTGCCTAAAGGTATCTGGTCCAAAGACCTACAAACCTGGTAGGCACTGGGGAGTCTCTGTCTCCACAGTCAATATTGTCATATTTATAGCTAACTGAGAATCTTGTGATTGTATTGGTGTGTGAAAAAGAGATAAAGTGGACTGAAGTACTGATGATAAAAAAATCAGTAGGTGACACCACAGAAGGAAGAGAGTATAGTTAACTTCTGTGCTTGAGAGAACTGGGGATGGGAGGGATACTTCAAAGCAAAGACTGAAAAAGGTATTAAATTGTTTTATCTTCCTGATGAGTTTTGCTGTACATTTTTCTTCCATCCTTTCAGGCAAGGCAGCTGTATGTCAGATGACATTTAATATAAAAAACAGCTCTCAGTAAATAACCAGATAAGGTTAAGGGATATCTTTAATATCAGCAATGTGCATAAGTACCTTTAATAGGCATGGTACTGTCTGTAGAAGTGACTGCTCCTTATGAACACCTCAAATTGGCATATTCTGCAGGATCCTTTTGATGTGCAGATCTAATCTGTCTTTGAGCAGTAATTGTGCAGCTCACACAATGGTATTAGCATGTAGACCACGCCACTCGGCTCTGTAAACGTGTTCTGCTGCAGCAGATGGAGTAGCAGCTTGTTTTCGAATTGAGATTAAAAAAAAAAAAAAATAGAAGCAATTTTTTAAAAAAAATTTTTTTGAGGGGAGGGATGTGTGTGCTGTAATTTTGGAAGATGTCAAGATAGCAAGATCAAACACCCGGACCCTCTTTAGCTAAAACTTTTATCATGAGATACAAATGTTGATTTATTCTTCACAATATCAGCATTTTCATTTTCAAAAACAACTAGTTATTTCTGGTGCCCCAGTTTCTAGTTTCCTTCTTTTTTGACTATACAGAGACCTATTTTTGCAAAGTGACACTTCAGAAATCAAGCCTTTTCAATGAGATTTAAGTTGGATGTGCAATCTCCTTAGTTATTTGGAAATAATTTGAACTCAGATAGTTCTAATGTAAATATCCACAATTTATCCATATCAGAATCCATTAATATCAGAGAAAGAGCTGAAACTGATATCAATTCATAAATGTTTTCTGTGAATGTAAAAGAAAGGAATAAACTATATTTTCTGTTCGCACTGGGCAGAAAGTGATGGGATTAAAAGCAAAGGTTTAGCTTAAATCAGAAGGGCAGCTGGCTATCAGCAAGACAGTCAGCACTTGAATAGTTTATTTGGGGGGGTTGAGCAATCTCTGTTGTTTGAAGATTTTGTGAAAAGCTTAGATACCTATCAAGAATGATCTGTTAGACCTGGTAGAGCTTTGCAGAAAAATATTCACTAGGTGAGATCCCAAGGTCTTTTCCAACCTCATTTTTCTCAATGTACATATCATGACATATGAGATATATATATATATATATACACACACAAGTATATTCAGAACTTCACGTATATGATTTAATAGGTACAACTGATTCTGTCCCCGCATATCCACATATAAACATACAAGACAAATATATATTGACAGTTTTAAGACATAGCCTGATGATTTATGTTTAGATTTCTGATTTTTCACACTGTGGAATGAAAAGCTAATCAGTTTAATAATAATGAAGGCTGGCAAATGTAGAGCAGATGCAGAGGTTTTGCTAAGGAGCTCATTCTTCCTTTTCAGCACCAAAAAAACTCTGCAGATGGGCCACAAGGTGGCAGATGAACTGCAAAGATTAGATTATTAGCTACAAAATAAAAAATAAGATTGCAAATGACAAGTTTAAAAAAAGCAACAATTAGGGATGGAATCATTGCTATGCTTTTGGGTGCTTTCCTTGAAATTCAACATTGCTTCTCATTTTCATCACATAACAAAGTAAGCCAAATATCCCCTTCCTCATTGCAACAGGTATGGGTTCTATTATACTCAATGGTAACAAAATCAACCACAGTGATTGTTTTGGGTAAGCTCCTTGCCTTGGGCAATATTAAAAAAAAAATAAATACTGATTTTGGCCTTTCATCAGTGGCTGGACATGAATTCATGCTTAAACATGAATTATTTTACGTCTGATGGTTTGGAACTGTAGTGAAGAATCTTCCTTGAGACTGGAGCGTAACAAATGCACTGGGTGTTTGTGCTGGAACCCTCCCTTGCTGATTTAAATGTCCTTGTGTATCTGCTGAGCACAGCAGGAGAGAGAGGGTGATAAAACCTGGCAGCACCTGTTTTCTGCACTTCAGAATTGGTGATCAAAAACAGTGAGCAGAGGATCCTGGCTCTGCTCTGGGGCTCATCCACTGTTTGGAAGATCATTCTCTTCCTGCTGGCTCACCAGCTCATTATTTTTTCTGAACTATTTTTTTTCTGCTCTCCACACTTACAACCAATATTAAAAAGTCCTCTTGATCATTTTCCTTCTGGGATGGACTAAATTTTAGTTATTGTCTTCCCACCTCAAAAAACATCCAGCAGACAAGAAACAAGCTCTAATTAATTTCGTTCTTCATTTCAAAAAGTCTGAGTTCTCCTTCAGCTTTTTCTTTGAGGCTGATCTGAACCTGTTCTTGTAAGAGCCATTTGAAGCACAGATTCGCCCTTACAGAGTGACAGCCCCTTACTAGCAGTAAAAAACCTAATTGGAGCAAAGACATGCAGCTTGTTAATGGAAACATTAATAATGGTTCTACTGTTTTTGTAGTTTTAAATAGTTTTACTGAATAATTAAACAGAAATTTATTCTTTTTGTTTTGGAAGCAGTCGTCTCATTTTTCATCTTGTGTTTGTTATGCTGTTGTTGATTTTCCTGTGTTTGATCTTATGTTTGCTATAAGGATATATACTGGAGTACTTTTAAAATGAAATAAATGAATTTACTGGCTGTGGTCTTGCATAAGGCTTTGCAATTATATGAGTGAATGTTTTGTTATAAATAATTCAGCCAGTATTAATCAAAAATTCTTGTTTAATAACTACATGGTTCCATCTCTTCTGTTTATTAGTTTTCTTATTATTAAAATAGTCTCTAATAAGTTATAGGAACTCTCTGAGTACATCCCAGAGAGATCCAGTGACAGTCAGAGCAGGAGGCTAGAAAAAGATTCCTTTCAATGTTTTATCGAAGGCTTATTGTCTTTCTGTTACTTTTCTTAACTCATTGTCCTGAAAGCAAGAATGGCCAGGTTTTCAGAGTGCAGAAGAGAAATGCTTACAGTGTGTTTCACCTTGTGGTTGGTTATGGTGGTATAATCAATCAAGACCATTTAATGATTGCATTAATTATAATTCTGCAAAATCAAGAATTTTTTTTTCTCTGTTTCAAAGGAAAAGTTCAAATTAACTTCTACTACAAATTCAGCTTATAGTCAGAGAAGGAGGGAAAAAAGGTTTTGTGAGATTGTCCTGGTTGCAAGTGGGATAGAGCTAATTTTCTTCCTAATGGCTGGTACAGTTCTGCATTTTGAGTTTAGGATGAGAAAAATGCTGAGAGCACACAGATATTTTAGTTGCTGCTGGACAGTGCTTACATTAAATCAAGGTCTTTACAGCTTCTCAGACCAGAGAGGAGGCTCAAGGGGCAAGAGAAGCTGGGAGGGGACACTGCCAGGACAGCCGACCCCAGCTGGCCAAAGGGACATTCCAGACCACATGGCACCACAGTTTATGAAGTGTGGAGAAATCTGGCCAGGGGCTGCTGCTTGGGAACTGCCTGGGCATGGGTTGGTGGGTGGAGAGCAGTTCAGTGTGCATCACTTATGTATTATAATTATTATTGATCATTATTATTCTTTCCCCTTTGTTTTTTGTCCTAGTTAACTGTCTTAATCTCAACTCAAGAGTTTTACTTTTTTCCACCAATTCTGTCTCCTATCCCACAGTGTGAGGGAAGGTGGCAGTGCCTGTGTGCTGTTTAACCATGACAGATAAGAGTTTTCTGGAATCTCTTAGCTGAACAACATGATTGGTAAATCCCTGGTCTTGTGGTGATGTGAGCATCCATCACTTTGTCTGGATTTGGAGGAGCCAAGGGCTTCCAGAGCCTCTCAGGTCTGAGCACAAGTCCTGGAAGAATTAGCAGCAGGGTGTATTGGCTCCTTGCTGGAACTGGTACAGCTGCTTTTCTGATTTGGAAGCACTGATTCCTCTCAGCTATAACACTTACACTTAATGAGACAAAATAATTTGATTCAGGTAATATTGTTCATTCTTCTCCTTTGCATTTCCTGATTTGTCTTGTTTAGTTATTTCTGTCCCTAAACAGTGGTTCCAACAAAGCCTTGTAACTGCAAAGAAGGTGTTTTTTACAGTTAGCACAAAACTTATACAAAGTGCTCTTTTTTAATCAGGGCTTTTGGTATTTCTCATCAAAACTTGAACCCACTGGGGTTTGCCATTTAATAAACTCTTTTATTAGGGGAGAATCACATATGTTATTAGATGTACTGAAAAAATTGAGTGTTTAAAATTTAGGCAGGGGAAAATGGCAGTTAAGAAGTTATGAAAAGGCATAGTTTCTTAAGCCTGCTGGCCTTTCAGTCTTTTAAATCATGTTTCAAGTTTTGTCTGATATCCTTAATAAAGTTATTATGCTTTTGAAAAAACTCAAACAACAAGATTTTTGCACAGGAGTTACTTGCATAGATGAGTCCAGCTGAATTAATCTTCCTTGGCTTCCTTTATAGGCACCAGAGTCAAAATGTAGGAGTCATAGGGTGCTATTCCACTCATCCTAAAATAATTTAAGTTAATCACATGCTTGAATCATCTAATTCTTCCTGGTGACCATAAAGAGACACTCAGGTATTTGCTTGGCAGCTGACATCCCTTCTGTGGATGTTCAAAGTGAGATGAATTCCCACTCACAGGGACTTTGTGAGATAAGGCAGGAAGATTTTGTATAGTGTAGCACTGTAAGAACTGAAATGGTGTAAAACTGAATTCACTTCATGAGTCAGTGATGCTGTTGTCAAGGTGTGTGGAACAGCTAAATCAATATAGGGATAACAGAATCTGACTTTTTGCATATTTTTAATTACAATACCATGATTATCTACACTTTATGCCATAGTTACAATAGTGATAATATAATTAGGAGCTATTATGCTGTGATGTAGTTCCAAGGTCAGGAAAAGGAGGAGAAGCTGTCTCTGGAAAACTGAACTGAAATTGTTATTATCTCAAAACCCTATGTCCTTTCTTTATGGATTAGTTTTAAACATAATGTTTATAATTTAAAATGGGCACTTATGAATTTTTGCTTAGAGTCCTATCTAGGGACGTCAGATATTTCACATACCTTTTATAAAGTGCTAATATGAGAACTTGAGAACTAAGGTGGAGAAGCTCTGGCTTTGTGATAGCTGTGGCTGAACATCATCCCCATTTTATAACCTTCTTTATGCTAATTACACCTCAGAGTAAATGGATATTGTACTTTGAAGGGAAGTTGTTTTTCTGCCTTTATAGGCCTGAATGTATATGAAAACCTGCTTTGCTGATGGACAGTGGGATGGGGTGGAGAGAATACAGAAGATGGGATTGGAAATCATGGCCCTTGACAAACTTGGTAGAAGACATCCTGAAAATGAGGTTAGTGCTAAATCAAGGTAGCATCTGCATTCCTGCCTCTGCTTACTTATAAATGAAAGCTTGAGTGTAGGAATCTGTGAAAGGAACGGAAAATGTTATGAGAGACACTTAGTAAAAGGCAAGGTGGAGGTGATGATGGGTTTGGAATATGTTCCCACTGATCCTGGCAAGATGTACCAGTCAGAATCTATCATTAGAGAGAATTTCTTGCCTCAAACACCTATTTATCTTTCTTGTAAGGAGCCCTCAGGAGAATACTCATGGTATATTGCAGCAGATGAAAGACTGCCAAAGTTGATTAGCTGGAGTCAGCCTTCTCCATATCGTTTTTATTGGAGTTCTGAGATTAATTTTATGTCCCTTGGTATTGTTATTTCTGTCTCTTCTAGTGACAGAAAATACAAGGGAGGGTGTTTTCAGAGGTGTAGGTTGTGTATACTTTTTCTTTGCTGTCTTCTTTCTGAATAGTTCCTCCTTGCAGTCAATAATTTTTCACCCAGGTATGAGCTGGAAAAGCTCTGCATGAGTCATTGTTGTACAATGCTGATAAGATCCTATCAAGAGCTGAAGCAGTAGCATATTGGTTTTCCTTCTCACATCCTACACTACAAATAAAAGATACATGTCAGTCAAAAACATGTCAACTTGGAGGAAATGTTCTTATATAAAACTTTATTATCTGTTCTGTTTTTTTTTTTTTTTTTGTTTTATCTGTTCTGTTTTTTTTTTTTTTTTTTTTTGTTTTGTTTTGTTTTTTTAATCATTGCAGCCAATACTTTCACTGAAACCTCCTCAGACTAATGTTTGTAATGCAGGAAATATAGACCAGCAATTGCAGTATTCTTCACTGCAGTGCACCTGGACACTCTTCAAAATGCAGCAATGTTACTTGGAACTGACTTTTATATCAGGAGTTTTCCTCTGGATTGGATGAAGATGTGCTGGAAAACAGATTCAGATCCTTGGCACTGGCACAATGTCCATGTGACACAAACCAGTCCATGTGCACGCTGCCAGGCTCTCTTATGTTCCAAAGTAACCTACTGGGAATGGTCAAATCTGCCCAGGAATCTTCTGAGATTTTGGGAGATATTGCTCAAATCTCCCTTTGGAAGCCCTCTGTCAGTGTACCAGGATGAGCAGCATTTCAAAGTCTGGGGATATTGCCTGGCATCTTTCAGTTTAGTGGTAAGATATGGCTTCTGCAATAATCAGAGTTACATATATTTTGATATCACAAATGCCAGTGCTCAAAAAGCTATCTCTATCAGCAAACTTAGAGTTATGTGCCATTTATATGTGCTGTCAATACAAACCTGGGTTTATAGTCTCTGCAGAGGAGGATTAGAGGAAGAACTCATGATTCAAGAATTCAGAAATTAAATTTTTCTATTAGATATTATTCCTTTTTGTCAAATCCCTCTAAAAGCCAGAGTTCACATAATTTCATAGCTGTCTCCATACACAGATACAGTTGCCTCCCTTCAAACACTCTGGCTATTGGTAGAAAGAGAATCCATGACTTTGTGGATATTGGTGGGAAGTGAATCCTTGACCTTGGATACAAAAGAGTAAGATGTGAGCCAAAAGAGTAAAACTTTCAGCTGTAAGAAATCAGTGGATTATTACAGACACTGAGGCTTGCTCTTAGATGAAGACATGATTATACACTAAGCCAGTGTATTATTACACTTTCATTTTCTCTACTGAAAGGTCTATTACCCTCTCTGTAGCATGATCTAATATCTGTTGAAGTCAGTGTGAGCTTTCCATTGAGTTTAATCGGCTCTGATTCATGATCTAAATGTGTGAGCCTGTTCATACCAGATAGAATTAAGCAGGATATAAGAAGTGTGAAGAGGTAATCTTTAAAATCTTTGTATTTATCTCTAGATCTGCCTCTCTATATACATCTGTTTTCCATGTAAACACTGAGACATAACAGAATATCTATCTGAAGATGGTAATATAATGTGTGAAGGAATCCAACCTAAATTTAATCAAGTGGTTTTAAAGGGTAACTTAGGTAAAGCTGATAGAAAGAAAAAGGAGATTTGTGAGTGAAAGGAAAAGATAGGAGTTCTCATGAACAACCTTCCCAAAGAAGGCAAACTGAGATGCAGTTTCATGGTGGATGGTTTTCCTCCTGCTGCACTGAAACACTCAGCTATCCTAGATCTAATAAACACACTCTCTTAGAACAGTTTTTTTTATAATCAGCATTTTTTTTTATCATCAGCATATATTTGTTTTGTTTGAGGTTAATTTCCTACTTTTATTTACTCTGTGACTTCAATGAATATACTTGGGAGGTTTTTTTAATCTGAGTATTTTTCACAGGTCACTGTCACTAAAGACTGGTTCTCTGAAGGCAGAGTGGACCCAACTCAAATCCATCAGCAAGGAATCATCTCTCTGAGACTGTGCAGATAATATGGAATATATTCCCATATTTTTAATCTTGAAGCATGGGAAATAGCCCCTGAAGTCTGAATTTTTAATTATTTGAAATTTTTGCCAGAGGAAAATGCTCTGATAAGGACAAGACTGGGGCTTTAGAGCACAAAAGGGCTCTCAGTCAGCTTCAAGTATCTGACCTGAATATTTTAATTCTCCTTTTACTGCTGTGTACATGAATGGCCACACAAGTCAAACTAGAAGGTTGTCTAGCATTTTCTCTTTAATTTTCTCTACTGAAAGGTCTACTGTGGTTGATATTCAGTAGGTGCTGACATTCAGGAAACATTTATGAGACCAACATAAGTTGTACACAGACCTGTCCTGCTCTTAGTCGGCAGCTCAGCACCTTTCTGAGTTTCCTAATTACTATTATGTTTTACAGCCAGTTTCAGTCCTCCCCTCTGGTGTTCTAGTAAATTTTCCAGCAGAATAGGGGATTTTGCAACATATTTCTTTCTTAATAACCCCAGCTCATTTGCATATATTATAATGGCAATTCATTCACGAGCAACTAAGTTAGACTCCAAAGAGGACTGCATGTGCTACAGTTCTGCCCACACCTCACATCTCCCCACTTTCACTAACTGGTACAACTGCACAATGACAAATCTGCATGGTGATATCCAAAATTTCCTCCAGTGGGAATTACCTCTGTTGGAAAGCAGGCAAGGATATTATCCTGCAAATTGTGGTTGATTGCCATAAGGAGTCCATCCAAATGGAACTCATTGCTTGGCTACAGCAGTAGATGGATCACTTTAAATCCATAGTGTAGACAAGGATAGAATATAAATCAGCAAAAATTCTCACTGGACAAGCTATTTCAGTCACAATTATTTATTGTGGTGGAAATTAAGATACATTTGATGCGTGCATATATAAGGTGACAGGATACTATGACTGGGAGAGCATTACATGGGATATAGTTGTGGGCTGAGGACTGCTGGGAGAAAATTCTGCTTTGCATCAAACTCAGGGAGAGACTGACACCACTCAAATCTTCCACAGTTTGTCACTGCCAGTAGAGAAATCACCTGGAATTATACTCTTTATAAGCAAAGGAAAACGATCATAAATCATCCCCTAACTTTTAAAATAAAAAAAATAAATATTAATAACAGAGTGCTGACAACTTTGAGCTCTCTGAAGGGCTCACAGACACTTGCATCCAAAAACCTCTGCAGAGAGTAGAAATAACCTAAGGATTTGGGGCTAGGCTTATTGAATTTCCCTATCTCCCCCTTTATCTTCCAGTCAAAAGGCATCAGCATCAATTACTATGCATACTGTAGGAAATAAGAATGCTTTTGATATTGTGTTATTGGCCTATAAATCATATTTTGATTCACTTAACCTAGAAACTCAAAACAGAGGCTGAATCATGTGTTAGGTAGCAAGAAGGCAGGTGTAGAGTGGGGAACACTGTGGCTTGTGTGTCTATTTTCTCCTCTCAGAGGAAGGGAGTAGCCATGGCACAAACCCAGAAATCTTTCCCCCCTGAGGGTTTCCATGTTTGCACAGGCCCTGCCAGAAAAAACATTTGAGGATGCAGTTCCATCCTACAAATTCCCTCTTTGCCATCCTTCTCCTATCTCATGACTCTTCACCACTTGGTCCAAAGAGGCAGAAGAACAGAAAGCAGTGAGAAGAAGCTGGAGAACACCTTATCTGGAGGTCCAGGACATGTTTGTGTGACACAAACTGTGTGCCCTGAGCTGTAGGATGTGTCTGTGCTCTGGACTGGTTGATCTTGGATGTCTTTTCCCACCTAAATGATTTTATGATTCTCTGTAGCATGTTCTGCTTGCCCCACAAGCAGCCAGAATAACTTGGATTGTGACATGGCTAACACCAAACCTATGGCTGAGCATTGCTCTTTAGAGAATACCATGAAGCTTCTACTGAGGAGAACCAACTTGTTAATTAAACTTTCTCCTGTAACAACATGACATCCTAGGGAACTGGTTCAGACAGGAAATGAGGAGAAAAAGGAAGGAGATATAATTTAGGGCAACAGTAATTTTTTTTGACATTCCCATTTTGATGCACTTAGGAGGGGTGGGCAGCTTGTCTGATCAAATTTATAGTTGACCTAACGACCTCAGTCTGCCTTAATGTCAGTGGAGACAAGTAGACACTGCAAAGGCATGACTCACCTCCTGAAAGCAGACATCTGAGTCAAGAGAAGCCCCCCAAAGTGCCCATTTCTTTTCATTGATTGTATAGGTCAGATATAAGTGCTCACATTACAGATGTATAAAAATGGGGGTTGTGAAGACACTACAGAAAAGCACGTTCTACCTGTCCAGCCACCAAATATAAAATAAGCAAATCAATATGATTAAATCCTTTGGGCAGGAAATATCTTTCTGACATGCTGTTGCATGTAAAAGTCCAGGAGTAGCAGAAAAGGCTCTCAGAAATATCAGAAAAGAAAAAATAATCATTTATGTGTCTTATTTCACAGGGTGGAAGCTCAAGTGCTACACTGAGATCTGTCATGGGATCTATGAAATATGACTGACATTAAAAGAAAGTTTTTTTTTTTAAAAGGGTAATTTGGTAACCTCATAACTATTCTGGGTTAAATTAGTTTTTATCATTTTAGAGGATTATATTTCCACTTAAACTTTTATTGGCTACAACATCTTTATTACTTGACTCAAATAGGGTCTAGTTTTCTGGATCTTATTTTGGTCTTGCAGAGATACTTAATTTTATTAGATTGTTTGATCTTGTCTAAGTGCAGCTGTTAATCAGTCCCTTTCTACATCCTCTTTCCTTCCTCAGTCTTTTCTGGCAGATTATTTCTGCCATTAAGACCAAAATCTGCTACTCTTAGTAAAATTCATTTTGCCCATTGCTATAATAGGAAAATTTAACATGATTTCCAGCCCAGATGCTTTTCAAAGGGCATCTATTAGGTATATCAAGGATGACCATGGTTATTTTGGGCAGCCTTTTTTCACTTTCCTCTGTGTGTTTTTTAATATTCACTGGTCAATTGTCCCACACATAATTTGCACTGGATTTCTGAGGATTTAAATCTAGCTTTGATTACATATATAAAAATACCAGGCTATCACAATTTTTTTCATACATTGCACAAAAATGTATGTAAATGCTGTCAAGAGGGAAAGTTGTGAGATATTTTCTATTTTGTGTTTCTTCTCATATGCAGATTTTTTCTGAACCTAGTCTCAATTCTGTTGAATCTCAAAGATTTTCTAGATGCTTTTTTTCTGTCTTTTTAATGAAAAATAAAAATAGCCTGCTTTAAAAAAAAAAAAAGGAAAAGGTATTTGTTCTCTATAAATAGAAAGAAATAAAAAGCTGTTTCGTTGTTTTCCAGATTGCTAGGTATCCAATGCTACACAGCATAGATAGATACTGCCGCTTTATGCAGAAAACCAAGGAATAAAAATTAACAAGGAGAATGAAAAGAAAACTGGTGTTGGACTGATCTTTTCTTTCAGCATCTACAGTCCAATTTACAAAATTCCTAATTTATTTTTACACCACCCAGGGTATAAAAAGCTAAAAATGGAGTTAAATTAGCTATTATATATTCTGTAACACACTATGTGCATGTATAGTTTCTAAGAAAACACCAATGTTCAGCACAAACACAAAGATTGAAAAGCACAGTTGAGAGTCTGCTGTCCCAAACTGGATTAGACTCAAAGGAGATAATGAGGTGATGGGAAAGATGCTCTAAATTTGTTTATTTTATATTTATTGTGGACCTGCAAGGACCCCCATAGGGCATTGTTAGTGGATAGGCAGTCAGTCCACATCATCATCTGGTTATAATTTTGTTCTTTGCATCAGTGAACCCAAGAAGTGACTGCAAACATGTTATGAGTTCAAGAGCTGCTGGAATTTGTGGCGGGGTTGTGTAGTGTGTGTTTTGGTTTTTCTTTTCCACTCACTTTTGTTTTGCTGTGTTTGTCTCATATGATGCAGCTTCAGCAGACAGGATGTAAATAGCCAGACTTCCTAGCTCACCCCTCAAATAAATCTGAGTTTTCCTCTGCCACCTCTGTGCTGGCCTATGGGGGATACTGAAATCTCTTTGTATACCTGGCCATTTCCATGCCTTGTTTGTGGAGGACTGTGCTGGGCCAAGTAACATTAACTGGGTTCACCAGCAAGTCCCATCCTCTTGTTCAGCTCCCGTCACAGCTGTGCACACTTGGGCCCACTGCGTGTGTGGGACAGCAATTTTCCCCTGACTTTCCTTGTTTGCAGCATGTTGACTTCTAGGATGGAAGAAGTGATGCTCAACAGCAGTGACCCAGCAGCTCCTCTCTCAGCAAGTAAATCAACTGAGAGTGTTTCTCTCTTCCAGACTGTTCATCAGCCCATGGGCTCTTGCAGCCCCTGTGTGATATGGTTTGTGCACATAATACACTCTCTGCAGCTAAGAACTGGGCCTGAAAGGAGAAATTGCTGTAGCAGCTCAGTGACATTTCTTCTGTAGCTATATTTTTCTTGTCCTTATGAGTTCATTCCCCTCCAGAAGTTTAACAGGCTGAGCAGGACTTTGAGTTAGAAAATCTCAGTTCAAAATTCAGTTTAACAAACTCCCTACAGTAGAGGAACAGTATTAAAAGTAGATGATAATTAGAGCTATTGGAGCCTGATTCTTAATTGGGTTGTTACAAATGAAACACATGGATCATTAAAAGGACATCAAACATGGTGGCTTGCAGTAGGGACATCAGGCTTTGGCAAAGACAAATTGTTCATTAAGGCCATATGATGACTGTAAGTAGCAGTTGTTAACACCAAATTTCATTCTAATGGGATGCTCTTTGGTGCCTGTCTAATTTCCCTTCTTATCTCCTTGTGCTTCTTTAATGGGCTTTTTCTTTGCTGTGTGTTATCTTTGCCTTTGTCACTGTCAGCTGTGTGCACTGGCCCTGGCAGTCTCCTGACAGGTTTTCAGTTTGCCTGTTTGTTTGTGCAGCCGTTTCTTAACTAAGTCAGTGATGTACACCAGACACATCAGTCCTTTTTAGCTTGGTGAGAGCACTTCAGTGCACATGAGAGTCTCCTAATTTCTCTTTGTTATCCCGATTGTTTTATCTTTTCTGTTCCACTGTGGTTACCTGCACAGCCAAAGTACCAGACTTAGAAATTCCTGTTGCTCTACACCCAAACTGAGTGAGCAGAAGAAATCCTACCAACATAAGCAAAATCAGGAGCAAGGCCTCAGTAAAAAGGTCCTTCACATCTGAGGTGGAGGTGAGGTGATATCATGGTGTCCTAAGAGAGAGTTGGCTCTGGGAAAAGCTTTCAGCTAAGATATCTTAGGTGTTTTAGACTAATTTCAGGATAGACCTTTATTTTTCCAGTATTTAATTTCCAGGGAAGTTTCTGCACTCAGCAGCATTTGGCATTAGTCCTCTGATGGACAACAAACAGTCTGCTCACTAGTCCTGTAGTTAATTGGATTTTAGTCATACCCTCAAACTTTCCACTCCTTCAGTTGTACAGATACTTTTATTGAATTTCACTTTTTTTTTTTTTTTTCAGACCTTTCCAGAATCTTTTAGCCCTTGCTTGGAGAGAGGAAACCTAAAAAAATTCTGAGGGCATGGGGCTAGCTAAAAAAAGGGTTTAAGAGGTGAGGGATGGTCTATTCAAGCTCAGTCCCAAATAAGTGAGAGAGTACCTGAAGATGCCTACAAGAAAGCTGGAGAGTGACTTTTTGCAAGGGGAAGTAGAGATGGAACTGTGGGCAATGGATTTAAACAGGCAGAGAGTAGGTTTAGATTGGATATTAGGAAGAAATTCTTTACTGAGAGGCATTGTAACAGTTTTGGATGAAGTTTTGGATGTCTCATCTCTGGAAGTGTCCAAGGCCAGGCCGGATGGGGCTCTGAGCAACCTGGGATAGTGGAAGGTGTCCATGCACAGACAGGGAGGTTGAAACTAGATGATTTTTAAGGTCTCTTCCAACCCAGATTGCTTTAGAATTCTACTCCATGACTTCTGAGGCTCATGGCAACATGTTTTCAGATTGATTCACCCTTGATCAGTATATTTTGCTGTATTTTCACATCCAATGGGATCTGGCTGTGTGCAGCCGTGCCAGGTGATCACCTGCAGACCCAGTGCAGGTAGCTTTATGAATTGATCAAATGCTTATGTGCTTATGCAATCCATATGAAGCAAAATAACCAGGTACTGCTCTGGGGAATGGAGCTGCCAGCTTGGCATGCATCTCTGCTTGAAAAATTAGGCTGAATAAATTCACAGAGATGCCCTGTCAATCAGCTGCTGTAGCTGTGTGGTTCTGAGGAGACTGAGGGTCATTTGTGTCCTTCAGAGACAAGCCTACAGCAGACACAGGGTGTGATAATAGCATCCATCTCCTGGCTGGCCTTGATTCTGCTGCTGATTTTGTCAGCAGGTTTTTCCCATGAGGAAATCCTCTGACGTGAGGATTCCCCAGGCTGAGCAGGGCCATCTGCAGACAGGTATTTGTATCGTGGTGACCTGTGCTCTGTGGGGATAGAAATCACATTGATAATAGACATATTTTCAATAAAGACAAAGTGATACTTCTCTCTTGTTGTATCATAAGTATTCTAAACACTGTCTCCTAAGCTGTCTGTCTTGAATTTGGGGTTATGCAAATGTTATTTTTTTTCTTCTTCCTGCTTACAGCACCCTTCAGTTGAAAAAATATCTTTTCAAAGGAGAGATAACACTTTGCAATGCTTTAATCTTTGTAAAGGTGGATATCTGATCTTTATAATCACTTCCAATTGTTTCTTATAGTAGACCTTTCTAACCCTAAGAGGTTATTGATGTAATTGTTTCCTTCTTGTTAGGCAAATTATATCCTGTAAAGTGTCTTGAGCAAAATTAATGGCTCCATTTTTTATTGATCTGTTTGGCTCATGCAATTGATTTACCTTTCCAAACTGATTGGCTGATGATACTCACAGTCAGTGCTGATAAATCCGTTTCTAGTGCAAAGCATCGTGAAAGAAATTGCCCACTGAAATTTTTCTCTTTTCAGTAGGTGTTTAACTGGTGGAGAAAGGAGATTTGTCACAATGAATAAAAACTATTTTTTTTTTTTAATAAAAGATAATTCCTGGCAACAGAATCTGCCTTTTCTTGTCACAGGCATTTCCCTATGGAAAATACCCTTCTCCCTAAAATATCCTTCCCTTGTAATTTTACCTGATCATCAAGTTCACTAAACCAGTCAAAGATGAAAGATGGCCAATGGATGTGCAATGATATAGGACGTGAAGCTTCTCTTTTCTGTGGCATCACCTTGGTGTCACCCAGCCAGGAGTCCAGCATGGGACATTTCTAAATCAATCTTTACCCCCACCAAAAGGGATCTACCAGCCTGCAAATACAAAGGCAAAACTTCTTTAAGACATCGGAGAAGCACTTGCTCTTTCCTTTTTCTCTCTAATCATCTTCAGGACTGTCTTTTAAATGCTGAAGATATCAAATGCATACAGATATGTACAAAGTTTTTCCAAAAATGTCAAAGACTTAAAAACAGAAAACAAAGCCTGGGGTGTTATTGTGCAGCATGGGTTCTGTTGTGGAATGTTCTTGGATCCACTGGCTTGTGCCAGTCCTGTTTTGGGGGTCAGAAAGGGTCTGGAGACCATTGCCTTATGAATATTTTAACTCTCTGGTCTCAAGCAGTAGGCTTGGATAAGATGTTGACAATTCCTACCACCTCTAAACATGAACAGAAGGTGCTTGTGTTCAGCTGTTGGCAGTTTTTCCACCTGTACAGCATCACAGGGGTCAGAATCCCAGAGCTAAAGAATTAGGTACTATTGACATGTGATTTTAGGGAGCGTTATTGGAAATTGGGAGAGAGTTATGCTGTCCCTAGAAAAATACCAGGACAATCAGAACCCCAAATCACCTTCCTCATGCTGAAGTTAACAGTGACACGTTTTTAGCAGGAGCAGTACATGAGGAATCTGCTTCCCAGTTGTTGAAGGTCGGAAATGATGAGATAATCAGAATTGGACCCTTTGATTTTTTTCTGATGTTCTGTTTTAACCTTCTAACCTTCTAATCTGCTGCTTCTTTCCATCAGAAAATGCAGAGCAATATTAATTTCTCTCACACAAACCATATGCTCTTGTTAAACAGGTTCCTGCACCTGGCTCGTGGCTCCTCGAGAGCTCCTTTGCATATCTCACTCTCTAATTGTCAGCCACAGTGACCTTCAAGTGCTTTGTGCAAAATGCTGGAGAATGACCAAGAGCAACGTTTTAATAACTTCACTAGCATGTTAAAATGTGGTGGGGGGAGGGAGGGAAAAATCTACTTTATTGTGTGGAACAGCTGGTACTCATTTCAATAAGATTTACTGAAAAACTTTTTTGCTTCTGGGTTTAGGATGACTCATAATTGATCCCAAGAGGAGAGCTCAACTAATCTCTGAACAAAACATATTTATGATAAGTATTTTGGAAAATTTAATTATTCTGCCCTTGGGAACTTACAGCCTTTAGAAGAGATCTGCTTCTTACCACATTTATTTGGACTAGTGATTTATAAAGGGAGAAATAACATTTAACTCCCATCATAAAACAACTTTAATTTTGGCCTCATTAAAAAATTAATCAAGGCACATATACTTTACCCCAAATGGCATTGGTGAGGCCAAGACCCAGGTCCTCAAAGGTATACAAGTGTCCAGATAGGAATTAGCCATCTAATACACATTATTTTGATGGAATTATTTACTTAACAGCCGTTGTGGGTCTGAGAATAAATCCTAGTGGGGAGCTGGGTACCAGCTGGCATATGTGATGCTGCATAAATGCTGATGTTGCACAGCAGTGACTGAGGTACTGAGAGAGCAGCTCTGCCACTGTTGGCTGATAAATGTGGGAGTTGGTGCTTTGGGCAGCAGAGGGAGAAAGCAATGTCAGTTGCAAAGGCAGAGAAAGGAAGTTTCACACAAGGGGAGCAAAGAGCCCCCTGTTTCAAGCAGTAGAAGAAATTTTCCATGATTCACTATTGCTCTATTGTTCAAGAGTATTGACAAACATCCTCTGATTGGCATAATATTTTGTGGGTTCAGACATTCTCTGGAGCACCTGGCAAAAATATATAGAGGCAAAGATCAGAGCTAAGGGGTTATGCATTAAAGTAATAGCAAATTTTTCACAGTCAGGTAACATTTGGATTTTGGTTTCCACAACTCCTGTTGGAGAAGTGATCTCACCAATTAAAATTTCATTTTCCCAGCAAATGGTGACTAGAACAGTCCTTGTTTTTTTTAAGAGTGAGCTTTCAGAGATAAATATGGCTTCTGCTCCTAGACTCCAGGAAAGACAGTATAGAAATGTTTTAGGTGAAAAGAAATGATTACTTGATACAAGAAAAGCCTTTAAAATGAAAAAAAACCCACCAAAAACAAAAAACAAAACTCAAATCCCATAGCCAACCAAACTGCAAAACAAAACAGAACAACAGCAGGGGGAAAATAAAGATATTTTCTTCTGACTTCAAATGAGCATTCATTCTTTCTGTCTGTGATAAAACAGTCAAAATAATTGAAAGAATCTATCTTGGTGCCCCACAAAAATAATGTCTCCTGCATTTCAGCAGTGTAAATACATTTTTGCTGGCAGGAAAAAAATATTATGTCTAGACTATTTTCTGAATTCCCTGAGATAGACTTAACAGGACCCTGAAGCTAAACAAGTGCTTACACTTATCAAATTCATTTTCACTACACACCTGGCACAGTAATGCTTGAGAATGGAAACAGGTTGGTGGGTATCAGTTTATGCAGTTTACACACGGAAAGTGTGGATTTAAATGTTGTATCACTAATTTCCACCATATAAAACTTCAGGGGTTTATATAAGTGATAACATTGACACCAAAAATATTTGGAGTAGAACTTGGATCCATTTGCATCACTGGTTCTGTAGGAATGCTGTGTGTGAGGCATCAGCTGCCACCTGCACACCAATGTCAGATCCAGTTTGTGGTTGCAGATGTGGGAAGGGACAATTTGGAGCAAGATGTGGGAATCTGCCCTTCTTCACAGGCACAAACTGAACTGGTGCTCCTAGGACAGACTTTGTCATCATCTGGAGGGTGGAGATGGAAACTTCCTTCAGAAAAACAGGCAGAACTCCTGACTGTATAAAACATGGAGCCAACCCTCATGGATTCACTTGGCCCCAGGTTTGGGCAAAGCAACAACTGTCTGCATGTGCAAGGCCCTGCACATCTATCAGCTGTCCTGCTGTTTGGGCAGCAGGTGCCCCAAGGAGTTTTCTCCATCAATGCCACTGCTCAGAGAATTTTAGAGATGGTCCACTAGTAAGGTGGGTACATATAATCTGTTTGTGTGACTTTTGTTTTGGTATGACTATGCTTTACTGGGGAGGGCTAAACCTTCAAGAAGCTCCAGTAAGTACTGCTTGCTGTGCTGTGGGCAATAATCACATTATCAGCACTCTGGAGAGCTGAAGAAATTCTCCTGCAGAATAGAAATCCATGGGTTGGTGTTCACAGACCTCTCAGTCAATTTATTTGTCATGCAAGTAAAGTATTCATTTTACTCAATTTCTGCCAAATATGAAATTCAAATTCAAACTCTAAACTAGAAGTCAGGTTGGAGACCCCTTGGAGACCAGTAATAGGAGTTTTTGGGTCAATGTACCCCTGCACAAATCCATTAGCCTTTAGCTGGACTGTAGAATTTCTGCAGCTGGTCTCAGAGCATTGTTTGCACTGACTATAGAGTTATACAATAGCAAATGTTCATTCATATCTGTCTCTTCTGCTTTTGATCTGCAAGATGGTCTTCATTGGTGAGCTTTTTCCTAATGTTTATTTTCTTCATTGTTTATGAGCATTTCAAACAGCTTTCCTTCCTTCCTTCCCTTCCCTTCCCTTCCCTTCCCTTTCCTTTCCTTTCCTTTCCTTTCCTTTCCTTTCCTTTCCTTTCCTTT
>VZUI01046059.1:0-53305 GCA_013401135.1 Cettia cetti | reverse complement strand
CCTCTGGGATGACCAATTGATTGAAAAGTTTACCTTTGTGTTACCAATCAAATTGGCCTCTGACATTCTGTATAAAGAGGAGCTCATCCCACAATAAAGGAGAACCCACTGACCACTTTCTAAAGAAGCCTGCGTCTCTTCTGTTCATGTCTGTTGCGACAACACACAGCCACACTTTGCGCCACGAGACCATTGTTCAGCTGGCCTGTGGCACAAACCTTAAGAGAGCACATCAGATCTCGGGCACTTTGGAATAAAACACATGCAATAACACCCATAGTTGAAGGCTGCAAGTTCATCTGAGGGTCAGAGGCTGTGCAATGAGTATGCAACCAGTCTTCTCTGGAGTGAACCTGCCTTACATAGTATGGTGCAAGGCACTGTGCTCCCCAGGCCTGAATTTGACTCCTTGACCTGTTAGGCATAATCTGTAAATCACTCCACCGGTCTGAGATACCTAATGAAAAAATCAGCTCCACACACCAGGATTGAAGTTAGAAGTTTCTTTGGGCATCAGATTACTCCCAAAACAGTCTAGAAAAGTATGAAGTGCCATCACTTGAAACACTGAAGTGAAGATTTTAGTGATTGTAGCCACTGTACCTGAAGCATGTTAAAGGAAGTCCTACAGACTTCATAGGAAGCTGTAGCATGTAGGAAGACGCAGGTGGCTTAATGCCAGCTGATGAATCTCTATCTTCCATAGTATATTTACTGTCTATCATTTGGTCTTTCTCCTGACATGAGGAACCTTTCTTGTGTTTTTTGTTTGGTTTTTTTTCAGTGCAATGTAAGACACACTGGATGAAATAAGAGACAGAAGGTGAAAGTCCTTCTGGCCTTACACACCTGTGAAAGCAATATGCATAAAAATGGTGCCAAATATTCCATAGATTTTTTTAAACTTATACAGCTTGAAAATTGCTGAGTACTCAGCTTACCTGGGTAAAGGAAACTAAAATACCTTTTCTAAAGCCAGAATGGGATCAGCTGTTGACAAACATGCCTTTCCATGGAGGCACATTCTATGTGTAGTGTGTGACTATTCAGTTTTACTGAGTGTCATTGCTTGGCTCAACTGTGTGGAGAGTGTTCAGGAGATCTCTTCATGTCTTTTAGATCCAGCATACCCCACTACAACTGAAGAGTCCAAGAAAATTACTCGAGTCTTCAATCTCTTATAAGCCTTTCAAGCATAGGAATGGGCTGCCCAAGGAGATGTTGGAATGAGTGCAGGTTGCACTTAGTGCCCTGTGTAGTTGACAAGGTGGGAATTGGTCAAAGGTGGGGCTCCATGATCTTGAAGGTCTTTTAAGTGAACTTTTAACTGCTTACAACCTCATCTGTACCACAAAGCAGCAGCACATTGGCATTATCAGCCTTGGGAATATGAATTTTGTGCACCCCAGAGTAACCAAACATTCTCTGTCTGGAGGAAGAAACTAGTATGAGCAGTTAACTTCCCATATTTGTCACTCCTCCCATTTCAAGAAATGAAAATGCTTCAAGTGCTTTCATTAAACTCATTTAACATCAGAGGAGCTAGAACAAGGACACAGGATTTCCGTGCTGCAGGAGATGCTAATCACCCTGGATTTGTTTCCTACAAAAATGACACAGAAAAATAGGATGTATGAATGGAGGGGACAGAAATTTTGGACACTCATTGTTGCAGTGCACCGCCACACCTGAGCAGGTGTTTCCATATTAGGAAAAGAGCTTCAGTTTCACCCCTGAACCTTTAAGGAAGAAGAACCAGAAACTTCTATGCTCCTCTCACTGTAACTGGCCCAATGCCAGGACAAAAGCACCTGTTAGTCCTTTTAACTGTTCCTCCAGAAATGCAGCTATTTTCTATTGGGTAGCACACAGATTCTCCAGGCTTTTCTGAGCCTTAGCAGGTGTAAGGGACCTCCCTGTTCTGTGCACAGCTTTTATTCTTTTATTCTGTATAGTTTGTTATTTTGGCTTTAATGAAAACCTTTTTGCTTTCAAAAGCATTTCACTAATTATTCTTAAGCCATTTCTGGGAGGTTGCTGGACACGCTCGGAATGTGATGAACACTTGCGGGGCTAAAAACATGCTGGCCCCACACAGAAATTCATCAAATCATGATTAATGAATTTTTGAACTTCTGGATTAAAAGAAAGAATTTCTTGGCATTCCAAAACCAAAGCTTTCCTCTTTGACTCACTGGCCTGAAATGAAACTTTTTTGTTTTCACAGAAACAATTCACAGTTCACAGAATAGTGTGTGTTGGAAGGAACTCACAAGGATCATCAAATGATCAGAGTCAACATGAATCTCTGTGTCCAATCCAGCTACCAAAAAGCCTTTGGGGAGTTGACTCTCCATGCCTTCCTGTTCTTCAGATGGGCACTCTTCCCCAGCCAAAATGTATTTTCCATGGCCTCACCACACAGCAGAGGTCTAGGACAATAGTGTGATGTATCACACTGACTCAGCCAAAAGGAGAAATAGCCATTATTTCACATTTTTCATGGGCCCAGTTTCATCAAAGTCTTTTTTCCTGTGGCAACTTTCTATTTTGATGAAATACACTGTTTCTTATGGAAAAATATGTGATGCTTTCCATAGGCTATTAAACACCCCTCAGAAAACAGATTTGAAGAAAGAATGAATGAAGACCTTTACCACTGAAGGCAGATTTTCCCATCAAGAAAACAAAAATAATATTTGAATTAATTTGGTAGGTAGTTCTTCTAAAATGATGGAAGTTTAACAAGAATTTATCTGTATATGTTACATTTAAAGATGGAGTAATACATTTTGAATTTAATGTATTTTTATATAGCACTGATGGCTTCAATTTTATATGGCATGGCTTGTATTTTTAAGAATTATCTGTTAGTAGTTTAAGAAAAAATGTACAGTCTGAATGTTAAACTGTAATCAATTCTGTTGTGTTGCTTGTTTCTAAGGGGCAAATTCAATACAACTCATGTATTTTCCAGTGTAGACATATGTATAAGAAATCACTTCTAATACCATGGCAAAATAAATTATTTAAATCTTCACATTCCTCACAATTTCCAGTCCTCTTTTTGACTAGTAATTATACAGTCATAAATCACAATGATCGTGAAATATTATGTTATTAATAACATGCTGTCCAAAAATTCAGCAATAACATTGAGAGCTTCTATAAATTTGCTTGTTACTGCTACTTGTTGATAATAGTGATGGCTCATAAATGGTCATCTGAGTCTTATGAGGTTGATTTTGTTACCTGTTTGGCTGACATCCAAATTGAATGAGAGGAAAAACAGCTAAGAAATTATGGAGAATTAAAAATTCCAAGTGTATTTAGTTTTGCTTTCACAGATAATTTCAAATACTATCTCCAACCATTCTGGTATGACAACAGATCCAATATTGTGACCTCAAAATTGCCGATCAATGTTTCAGTCCTGTACACAAGCATTCCAGGGTATTCCTGTCTTCTGTGAGCTCCTCTGCATAGGCACTGTGCTAGGAGCTGGAAAATGGAGGTCAGATTTACCTGACAGACTGTAGAAAGAAACCCTGAAGACAAAATAGGCTTAGATATAGGTACAAGTGTAGGTGTAGGGGTAGGTGTGGGTATAGGCACACACTGTCCCAGACAAATAAAACTATTTTAGAAACTGAGATTTCCTTGGTACTCGCCCAGAGTCTGGTGAAAAGAAGGACAAGGAAGACAAGTCTCGTCCTTGATGTCCACAGTGGTTCTCCAGCACTGCACTGACAAGGAGAGGGGAAGGAAGTTTCATACTGTCTTTGGAGACACAGAGTTGTAAAGTGAAACAGCAAAGAGCTATTTATGCAAAGGGAAAACATATTTCAAGCTCCCCTCGCCTGTCAGGCTGGATGCCTGGAGAATTCTGATCACATGGCTGTGGGGGGCTCCTTGGGACAGAGTCCCCACACACACACATCTTCCCAGCTGGGATGAATGCTCCTTTGGGGAGCGGGAGCACACAGCAAGGAGCAGCAGCCAGCGCCAGCCCCCTCTGCGCTCCTCAGCGCGGCGGGGGAACCACTCAAAAGGAGGAGGAATCTCCTCTCTCCAGCTCTAGCAGCTGAATTCCCTCGCCGCCACGCTGGGAGCTGGCGAGGAGGACGGCCTGTGCCAGGGCTGTCGTTACCGATGTAAATTAAACAGTTACCACCGCAGGGTGACTCTCTGCTCTTTTCCCTGAGCAGACAGCTGCTCCAGAAAACACATGCTCCGGCTGCTCAGGCTGAAAGGAAGAACCGCAGAGATTTTATTTATAGATGCAATAGGCAGGTGTTCTGCATTTAATGTCTGCCCAGTAAGAGCTGGAATTGTCTCTTTGCCCACAATGACTACATATTTGATTACTTTCTGTGTACATAATGCATTATATATACTCTTTACCTCTCCCTTCCCATTTGGATTCAGTGCATAACCTCTGTACAGCTGTGTTGCCCTCTCCTGCAGCAAAACATTAACTGATCTTATCAAGACAGAAAGATAAAGTGCTGCAGACTGTGGAAAACTAAACTTTAATGGAGGTGTTCACGCCAAGGTGTGCCTGCTGTGTTTCTGATGGCAGAAGAGTGTTGTGCAAGGAACGCCCGTCCGTCACTTCAGTACGAAACGTTTCATCAAGGCTTGGGAAGCCGTGTATGAAATATTAATTAATTACCACCAAGTCTCACTATACCATTGTGAAACTGGCACAGTGCAGCTTTGTGCAGGTTGTTTTCAGAAACTGTTGCCTTTTATTTCAGCTACTTGATCATAGCATGCTGCATAATTTATACATCTAAGAGCCTTTTGTAGGGCACGTTGGTAGAAAAGCTCGTTAAGTACTACAGGAGCTGGGATCTTGTCAATATTAACAAGGATTTTTGAGGCTGGCAAACAAGCACAACAAAAGCAGTTCCTGCACTCGTTGCCATCCATGATTTTGGTAGCTGCAGGTTTGCTACAATGACTTGTGACAAAGCAGTAAGAAAGCAAAAATAAGCTCTCTCAAATCCAAATGAAACAAAAAAGATACCTTGCTGTAAAAGCAGGATGGCAGCCATACTGCAGCACAAATACACTTTGAAAAGATATGAAAATGAACTTTAAAATAGTTTTAATTTGAGCTGAGGAAGAAGACAGATACTTTTGGGATTGCAGTGCTATGCACCAGTCACCAGGAATGCAGAGCACAGGAGCACAGGCAACTTCCACTACAGACTGCCACTGACAAAACTGGGAAATATTTTTTCCACATTTGTTGATCAGAATAAATATTCTGGCATGCCATTTTTACACTAGGGAAAGACATTATCAGATTAAGGATAATTTAAAAGCTCTTCCTCGCTTTGAAATACCTTTTATGTGTTTGGAAAAATACTCACAGGAAAGAGTAGAGAGGGCTGGGGAGGTCTGGGGGTGTCCTCAAAGGCTCCTTAAGAGGCCATTAGTGTCAAAGAGCCCATCTGGTGAGCAGACCTCAGCTGGCAAACATCAGGAAGCACCATCACAATGCACAAGCAAGTAAACAGCAGTGATGCAAAAGTCAGGCACAGCAGCAAGACAGCACAGCTGCTGACATGAGTGTGGGGGGGACATTTATGCCACCAGAGCTGCCTACCTAAAAGCTCGGTGTCTATCCCAAGCCAGATATCCAAACTCCCTTGATCCACAGTGCAGAAGGCACCTTCCTTTCTTCCTAGGCTGGAGAGGGAACCTCTGTGATGAGCTTGGGTTGGACCCCCTAAGCTTTATACAGCTACAGCTGTGTGAAGGGGATGCAAGGGATGTGCCAGGACTAAGAATAAAGCTCACAAGTCTTTGCTTTCCAGCTCTACAATTAAACTGCTAAAACATGTTGACAATATGCCTGAATCTTGTTGGAACATCTATGGCAGAAAAACAGCTTATGCCTGCGCCTGTGATTACTTATAATTAGAATGTGTAATTGGGATGTGGACAAACAACTAGGCTCAACTGCATACAGAGGCCTGTCCCTGCCACAGCAAAATTTTTAGATAGTTCAAACAGTGATCACATTCTGTAGGTGCTAATTTTCATAGCTTAGTAAAGAAGCACATATAATAACCAGCTAAACAATTCTGGTTGTCCACAGTGCTACACTCTTAAAAAACAGGCTGTAATCAAGATATTTTGAGAAAGCCAGTGTGTTTTTTCACCTTCTTGACAATGTCTATGCAGCACAGAGCATCACCCTGGTCTGCACTTTGCACAGGGCTATGCCACATATTCTTGAAAAAGTGATGGTGACCTAAGTGTGTAATGCCCTCTGGAGCCAGAGCATAGATAAGCAAAAGGAGACGTGGCCCTGAGTATCCTGTTGGAGAAGGGTGCAAAGAGGTGTGCTTGATGCCATTTCCACTGCTGTGGCTGCCCAGAAAAAGGAATTCAGCAGCAGATGCTAGGGAGCTCCAGGACATCAGTAGGGGACTGTCCTTCAGTCAACACAGCTCCTCTTTTTGCCTCTGACTGCCATCCCTTGATACTCCAGGCCCATGTTGCTTTCTCCTTGGCACCCATGGGCAGAAAGATATTTGTATATAAGACCAGAGGCAAAGGGCAAGCTGGGCAAAAACCTGATTTGGAGGACCAAGCCATCTGGAGGACACAGCACAGACTATGCCGAGACAGCCAGTCCAGGCTCTGCTGGGCGCTCCACCTCGCTGCCATCTGTGCTCTGCCCCGTGCCCCCGGGCACAGTCCAGGAATCCAAACACAGAGTGCTACTGGTACCTGTCCGAGAGGAGATTCAAATGGAAATGAGATGCTTTGCTACTTCTCCTCCTCCCTTTTCCAGGCAAGGGAATGATTCTCTAGAAAATGGAAAGTATTGAAGGAGTTATTCATGAACATGGCACTGCCACAACATCTCTCATGTCTCACTAAGACAGTGATGTTGGAGAACAAAACAGAGCAGGTCACACAAGAGGACAGCACTTTTGTCCTAACCCTTGTGGCATTGTTGAAGGGCTAAAAAATTGCAGAAGAGGAGTCAAATAACAAAAAAAAAAAAAAAAAAAAAAGTCACAATATCCCTGAGGAAGGTATTCAGTAGATATTTCTGGCTGGTACGTAATGAAGCTGCTCCTCTATCATTGTAGGGTTTATTCTCCACAGGTTCCCTACAAAAATGTAGGCAAGTAACAAGTCTGTTCATTGTACAGAAAAAAGGCAACTGGTGACTAGCAAGTAGAGCCAAAGTCTCAGTCAGAAATAGGCTGGATTTCAGGATTAGTCCAATAGGAAGAGAAGGCACAGACCTGGAACTTACAGGTGAGTTTTCAGGGAATTGGAAATGCATCTGAGAAAGTGCAATCTACCTCACAGACACCATCCTCTGTGCGCTCTGCATCAAAACGTTTGCAGGGAGGGGAGAGGAGAAGGCAAAATTTGGCCAGCAACATCTCTTGCTGCACAGGAGACCTGAGGCTGTGCAAGTATTTCCAGTCAAAAACATGAACTGCAGCCCAAAGACCAAATACATGCTCAGAGACACCTATTTCCCCCTAATGTTTACTTTTCAGATTTATATTATCAGATGGCGAGTAAAACTTTATTTCAGATCCCTAAAGGCACACAGGCACCTTCATGCTGACAAGAACACAGTGGATGGTCAAATTGTTTAATTTCTCAGTTTTCAATGGTGGCAGACTATTAAATCAGCTTGGAGCTGACTCGGTACGATGCCCTCCAGTTGCGGAGCTGAAGATTTGTTCCTGTTCTCTCTAATTACTTTGGCATAATTAGTTTCTACATTGCAATTGACTTGGCCTCTCTCTTGCCAGCACAGTGTTTTGTCAGTGGCTATCCCAAAGTTCACATGTGCCATTTCGTCCTTACCTACCACAGCCACTATTCCCCTAAGAAATTTGGAGGAAGACACATTTTGCCTGTGGTGATCATTTAAGCATTGTACCTGTTCCTAATTATTTTCTTTACTAATTTATCTAATAGTGAGGTGAAGTTTCTCTGTAATAAGGGAGCTATAACTCTTGCAGAACTCCAGTCCTCCTTTATGGTAGCTGGCTCTAGTCATAGTTCATGTACTTTTGCTTACAGATAAACCATTCAAATGTTTTCAAAACTCATGGATGAGTACTATCTGCCCCTAGTGATTAATTTCATTTTTAAATTGTTTCGCATTTTTATTATCTACAAAAAATAAAGAATGTCCAGAGCAGGTATTTCCCCCTTGTCCACTGTGATGAAGATAAATGCAAAAAATTTGTTTTATTTTGCTGCAATTTCCTTATTATCTGAAACAATTCCTTTTCAAAATGACAGTATCATCTGATAGACACATTGGATGAAATGCATTTGTTTCTCTCACTGTATAGTTTATGCAATGAGTCTTCTTTTACTTTTCCAACAAGGTCTGTGGTTGGCAAGCTATCCTATGACTACCAAAGTAATACTGAGCAAATAATTTGATTTTTCCCTCCAAAGATCAGGGGTTTTCCCCTTTTTTCACAGCCAGTTGCTACTGGTAGCCCACTGAAACTGCCTCTCCCTTCACAGACTCCTGATCCTGAGGTTCTTGAGAAGATGTTCATTTTTTTCCCCTTCCTCCCAATTACACTGCATGTTCCTTCTCACTAACGTCACATAATCTTAGAATTTACTAGTTTCCTTCCTTTGCTGGCTTAAGAATACAAACCACTCTTAAAAAAAAAAAATAATACAGCACCTTGCAAGTGTTTTAGCACACCTTTATAGCACAAATTTTAAAAATTCCACTTCCAGGGAGCTCTTGCATTCAAAACCTCTGTTACTTTTCTTTATCAAGCCTGCAGGTACCAGGCCATCCACAAGATGCTGCAGAGACACAGACAAGACAGAGAGCCTCAGCCCCAGCCAGCAATGGAAATACAAGCTTACACTATGCAGCAACTTTTTGAGACTTAAACACTCACCAGACTCTATCACACTTCACATGGCACAAGATAATCTAATTTATAATAGTACTGCAGCAAACTAAACCAATAAATATATCTTCAATCTGCACAGCCACATTTGTAGAAATGTCATTGTGGGCACAGTAGGAGCAATGTGTAATAAATGTTTCATTGGCTCCCACAGGTAATATTTTTGCCAAGGCAGCTGGAGAAACTGTGCAAGTTTACTGGCCCTCATGTTCAAGCTCAGCATCTATTTGTGGAAAACAGCTGAGAACTACACACAAATTTATATCATAAAAATAATAGAAAGCCTCAATTGCAGTGACATATTTAGCTCAGACAGTATCACTCTATTATTCTGTTGTTCTTGCTAATAATAACACCAGTATTACAACACTCAAAGCATGGGAAGTTTCAAAGCTTTATGTACAGAGAAAAACAGTCCTTGCATGATGGGGATAAGAATTTACCAGGGTTGGGAATCCCAGCAATTACATTCATTCAAAATCATTCCAAAGCTTGCTTCTATGACTGACCTTTTCCCAAGTGCAGTAGATCAGGATGTGCATAACACAGGGATGAAAGAAGGTAGTAAAAGAAGTGTATGCTCTTAGAGTCAGCATCTATCTGTAGTGTTGACTTCAGAATGAGTGAATTGGCTTTTCAGTGCCAGAAGTACAGAAGGCTGTTACTTCCAATGACTCCAAAGAGTTGAAATATTCTGCAGAAAGCCCAAGGTTTCTGAAAAGTCAGAAAACTTAATCACCACCATTGCTCTCATGCTTCTCCTTTGCCATGGTCACCTACAAGGGATATTTGATGGAGGGACAGGTGTCCAAGACACCATACCATCTCTGACCTTGCATTTTCTAAGGTGGTCCCCTTAAGAAGAGGATCTCTCCCTTCAGGAGAGAAGGAATCAGACTTTTTTCTGGCCTGAACAGACCAATTAAATGTGTGCTTGGGAATCACTCATTGTTAATGCCAGGGTGGGCAGGAGAAACTACAGATACCAACTCCTCCAGGAGGACAACAACATTTCCAGGAGGCTGACTTTGTTGATGTCTTCCATCTTCACCAAGAAATGGAAACCAGAGCTGGAGCTGAAGCCTTTGTGTTTCTCCTGTGGGCCTTTTATAGAATGCAATGCCAACTCCCAGAACATCACACTGTCTCTGGGAGAACACATGGTGAAGTTTCTCAAGCAACCAAAAGACCACGGAGTGTTCTCCCACTTGGAGGAAGGACCATGTACTCAGAAGGATATTTCAGCCTTTTCATTGTAGGCAATGTCACTCCAGCATTTATCTTGAAAAAATATATGCACAGATCACAGTAGCCACAGAAAGAAAATATCTTGAACAACATTCACCTTTCCATCTTCAATGCACATATAAACAAGAATGAGTTGTAACAAGATTGGACTGTTTCTATTTGTGTTGTTGTTGTAATAAAAATATTAATAAGATAGGTATTAAGTTATAGTGTTCCCTTTTCCTGCATTAGTTATCCTGATGGAAAACAATATGGACAGCTTATACTGTCCCTAGGCAAATATTAAATAAACAAAAGGCTCAAATACGATAAGCATTAATATTTCATGAAATTGGGCAGACCATCAAGAAAGCTTTTCTTGATCACTTCACCTAGCATTCTCCCTGTGGGATTAAAAATAGCATTAATGAGAAGCAGAAAGAAATATCTCAAGCAGCAAAAGTACACAGCAAGTATGAAAATGAACTCCTTTTTGGATGTCTCAGAGGAGCAGGGCTGTGCAAGAGACAATATTTCAGATGTCTTAGCAGTATATTTTGAAAAGTCAGGCAGCCAAGTTCTGTTTCTTGTTATTTTATTTACTGTTGCCCACAGAACTTTTCAAAACCCTGCTCCATCCAAACACTTTACAGATGCAGTTTCAGGATGGTGACAGCTACTCCTTTATGGGACAGTTTGGAACAGTGGATAACTCTGAAAATTATGGCAACCCATAAGTACTGTGCAGTACCCACAATGATTTAACTATCACCTGAAGAGGTGCTGGAAGTCTTCTTTCACTGAAGGGATCCAGCCCCAGGATCCCTGGAAGGGAATGCCTCAGGAGTGGGCTGAGCCTTCTCAAGCCAGCAATCTTGTGGCCATTGGTGCCCAAGAAGGGTTGCATTTGAAACATGGGAAAGTGAGGACACTCAGCCACCAGTGTCAGGGGAAGCTGAGATGCAGCTGACTCTGCAAGCATGTGTGCTGGAGCTACAGAGCAAGAGGCTTTTGGATGTGTGCCATGGCCAGGGTGCACAAGGTGTTAATTTGTGTCCCCTCAACGGGAATTGTTTTGCTTGGTCTTATACAATTATAGCCCAGACATCTTCATCTGGGCTGGTTGTCTAACTCAAGGAGGAATAGGTGCTCCCAGGGCATAATTCATGTCATCCTCAGATAAATGTCTGAAATAGAGCAGATGAATCATTTTCTAGAAGCACCTCCAGACTCTCCGTTGTCTCCAGAGTCATAAAGGAGGCCAGACAACCAGATCAGATGTAGACTTCTGATTCTTGGGCTTATAAAATTAGGTGAGAAGAGTTGTCACCTTTTGTGTCTGAGTTGCATTAGACTTGTACATTAGACTTGTGTGAATGCAGCAAAGAATACAACCACCCTCATGTAAAACAAAGGACACCATAACTGTAATTTTCATCAGCCTGTGTTTTATTGAGCTGAGCCACATATAGTTCCAAGTCCACAGGGAAAATGCCAAATACCTACTCTTCCTGAAAAAAAATCACAGAGTAATGTTTAACTTCTTGAAGCACCTCTTTATGTCTCCTCTGGTATTTGTAGTTTCTCAGAACATACATTGGTCCCTACTTGCAGTTTCTAAAGCCCTAGCTTAGACATCAGAGTGCATGTGCTCCATAGCCAGTTTATTTATTTTTCTTTCTGAAAGTCAGTCTTTTAACATATGTGGCGAGTTTGTTCTGGCCACGGCCATTTATAATTATAATAAAATCACAGTTTTATTGTGACCCAATATTCTTCAACTAGACGTACTCCCTACAGATCTTCCTGATTTCTAGAACACAAATTGTGCTGCATGCTCTAAACAGTGGTTGATGACTACTGCTCTATTCCAGTAGCATTCCATGCCATAAAAATATCTTCAGTCTGCAGCAGAAATTATATTCTGTAGTGCTCTTTTATTTAATTCAGCTCAGCGTTGCACAGTGATTCTGCTCCCGGAAAAGGAAGAGCTGGCGATCAATATGTTTAGACTATCTGTAGACTCTACCCTGAATTAATTACCAATTAACTCAATGTACTTAGCACATTTGTAAAGCCCACAATGGACATGCTGCATATTTATTTATGGTTATAGACGTCTGTTCCTTACCCAAAATGGATCTTCTAATCTTTATGTAAAAAAATATATATTTTTTTTTTATTGTTTTGAGGAAATGTGAAATGGTGTCCATAGTAGCTTTTATTAAATGTGTTAAATACTTGCTGCTAATTGACTGCTAATAATTCAGAGAACTAAAAGTCTACAGTAGATGTATCTGCTCTGATTTCTCTGGCAAAAGCATTGTCTCATTAATCATCAAACAGCATTGTGGTTAACTCCAGATGCTGCTCTTCAACCAAGACCACAGCACACGAGTGTAGAGCTCTTATTCTTGTGCACCAGGGGTGGCAAGTGGCTGAGACCAGAAGTTCACAGTGCTCCATTGGCTAGAGAGTACCTGCAATGTCACATGAACTCCAGACACGTTCCAGCTTTCCTGCATTTTCTGGGCCACCCTTAAGCATTTAGAGACAAGGAGCATTTGAAGACTGCTGAGAAGCAAAATGGACAGATTTCAAAAAATGAAATTAAAGTTAAGATGCTCTGACATAACATAACAATTCACAGAACTTACAGGTAATTCAGAAAGTGATTGCAAGAACACGTTTCCCACCTGCTACTCATATATATCAGCTCTCAGGGAAGGCTTCATTGTTCACCTTTCACCACAGAAACATCTTCAAATTATTTCAATTTCCTCTGCATTTTATATTAGAAACCGACTTTCACAGAGTTTAGAACAGAGTACTGAGCAGGCATTAATATACTCATTATGCCATAACTTGGCCTTTCCTTGATTTTACATTTTGAATTCACATTGTCTTATAAGGACACCTTACCCAAGGAAAGAAAGAAATTTTAGGGAAAGCATCTGAAAATAAAATAAATGAGTTTAATTAAATAGCCATTTTCAGGTCTTTGTGGTTTATATTTGAGGAGCAGATTCTTTCCTAAGTACTAAAAGTGCACATTGTTACATTAATTTAACTAATAGGCATTAGTTATGGCAGCCCGCTTGGTAAAGGTTCTGAGCCAGTGTCGTTTCTATAGATTTATACACTTGGAAATGTGCGATTTAAATGAGAATCTAGCTGGTGTCAAAATTAAATTAAACTGAATTAAATCATATGCCTGATCACAAAGACCTAAGATTCTTTTCAGAATCAGGTCCAAATTATAATCATAACTCTAGCCCGACTACCGAAGAAAATTAAAAGGCAGTTCCAACTTCATTATCCTCTGATGAAGTTGCCGGCTATACAAACAGGGCAAAATCCTTAGCTGTGCAAAGTGACTGGTACTGGAGCACTTCCAGGACAATTACTGCCACGCTCACAACCTGAGAAGCTCCAACAGCAATGAATTCTCCATCCTGGGGAGAATGGCTCCTCCAGAAACTGTGATCACTGTGGGATCAAATGCTCACAACAAGATGAGGATCTTCAGGTCCCTCAAGTCCCCACTCCTGCTCCCCACCCCCTGACTCCCAGTTTCAGACCCAGAAGGATCTATCAGTGAAGTGCTCTCAGGATTTGTCTGTCAATGTTGACACACAAATGCCTCAAAGGGTTGATGTCCACCTCTTCTGAAGTACTCTAGTCAGTCATAGTGAGTCCTGTCTCACCTCAGAGCACACCAGTCAGAGCAGCCTTCACAGAAGGCAGAGAAGTGGTGTTCTGCCAGCTTTAGTCCAGTAGTCCAGTGGTGAGCAGCACTTAGGTGTGGCACGGTCATAGTGAATGTACAGGAGGAGCTAGGAAGGGCTCTTCCTCAAAGATGGAATATGCTGCTACAAACTCAGGGATGGAGTAAAGGCTCAGAGTAAGCCAGGATCCATCCTGCTGAATTTGGACTCCTGTAGGAGTCAGGAGCTGGAAAATGGTGTTGCCCAAAAATATTTCATTTTGTATTTATGTGGTTCCCACATGTGCTGCCTGAGACCAGCCACCTGCTGCTTCTGTATCCATGCCAAAGGCCCTTACTCTACCTTAAGTTACTTGAAGCATCAATGCATGAGCAAGCAAGTACAACATCTGCAAGGCAATGCATGCTGGGAGCTTTCCTAGCAAGAAGCCTCTCTCAGCTGTGCTGTGTGGAATATTGGACCCTCCTGATACAAGCAAATGCCCAAAGAACTCTCAACAGAATTACAGAATTATAGAAACGTCCAGATTGGAAGAGACCTTCAAGATCATCTATTCCAACCCAGCACCACCATAATTAGCCCTAAACCCCAAATGCCACATCCATATGCCTTTTGAATACTTTGAGAGATGGTGACTTCACACCTCTCTGGGCAACTTACTGCAATGCCTGGCCACTCTTTCAGCGAAAAACAAATTTCAGATACCTAATCTGAACCTCCCCTGGTGAAACAGAAGGTCATTTTCTCTCATTCTTTCACCTGAGACATGGCAGAAGAGACTGACCCTCACCCGGCTACCATCCCCTTTCAGGTTATTGCAGAGAGCAATGAGGTCTCCCCTGAGCTTCTTTTTCTAGTCTATACAGCCCCAACTCCTTCAGCTGCCCCTCACAGGACATGTTTTCTTTGCCAGATCCATTGCCCTTCTGTGCACGTTCTCCAGCACCCCAATGTCCTTTTTTGAATTGAGGGACCCAGAACTGAACACAGGACTTGAGGTGCAGCCTCACCCATGCCAAGTACAGGTGAACAATCACACCAGCTCCACTGGTCACAGCATGCCATTGACCTTGGTCACCTGGGCACATGCTGGCTCACATTCAGCTGATTGTCAACCAGCACCTCCAGGTCACCTTCTTCTGGGCAGCTCTCAAGCCACTGCTCCTCAAGCCTGGAGCGTTGCATGTGTTGTTTCAACCCAAATGCAGGACCTGACACACTGAACCTCAGTCCTCAGCCAATCAACACAGTTTGTCCAGATCCCTCTGCAGAGCCCTTCAACCCTGCAGCAGATCTACACCTCCATCCAACTTGGTGTAATCTGGGAGTTTACTGAGGGTGCACTCAATCTCCTCATCCAATCATCAGCCAGGACAATGCTGTGGGAGACAGTGGCAAAGGCTTTGTGAAGTCTTGACAGACAACATTCACTGCTTTTCCCTCACTCACTCTGTGGGTCACTTTGACATAGAAGGAGATCAGGTCGGTCACACAGGACCTGCTTTTCATAAATCCATATTGGCCTGATTCCCTAGTTGTCAAGCACATGCCAGGTGGTGGCGCTCAGGGTGATCGGCTCCCTGAGAATGGCACAAGTCATAGCACAAACATATCAGATTCACAAAATCAAAAAAGGTAACACCATGTCCTATACACATCATAAATGTAGGTTTAGGCAGGCCCCACATCTGTCAGGCTCTTGTCAGTCAGAAATGGGGCCATGGTAACAAAACTCTGGGTATCATTATGGCATTTGTTAAGTGGGGTATGGAAGGTTTGAAGTGCATGAATATCAAAGTTGTACCATGAAGCATCAATTCATTTGTGCTTATCTTTGCTGGCCTGACCAAACACAGTCCTGCAGCACCCATGGACTTGTAAGAAATATATGGGTGTGATGAAGGTTTATACTTCAGTGAAAAGAAATTCTATGGTGTGTATCTCTTCCTTAAAGATATGTGGCTCATCTCAGGATGAGATTTAGGGAATCTCTCATCATACAGCTGGATCACAGCTGATTTAGAAACCTGGCAAGTATCTGTCATTAGAAGTGATGAAGGGAACAACCCTCCCCTTCAATGTCACAATACTGAAAAGGAGAAGACACAAACAAAAGGAGACACAGTGCCCAAATCCCCAGATATCACTCCTCCACCCACAGGGTGTTTTGGGACTGGGGGCAATAGATGTGCTGTGCTGGTAACAGACCACCCTCTACCAACCCGCATCTGCCCTGGGAGAGGGAACTGTGCTCTGCAGCTGTTGCAAGCTGTAATTATGAGAGATACTCAAAATATGCCAGACACCAAGCTTCTACCTGGCTTTCTGCAGATTCTCAAATCCTGCATAGCTCATCACTCCCAAGGATCATCTCACAGGTTTTCCACTCATCTCTCTTTCCTGCACAGAAAGCAAACAATATTTTTCTAACAGATATCTGCCACAATCAGGAGCCAGCTTTCTGTAGCTACTGTGCCCAAAGGCAGCCTCTTGTCAGTCAGTCTCAGAAGTCTCTTTGAAGGCTGGTTTATTGGCTGCCTATGAGAAGATTGAGGGAGAGTGATTTTTTTCCTTTTCTTTGTATTTTCTTTTAAAGAACTTTTCTTTCAAAGAACTTTTCTTTCAAAGTGATGCTCCAAGGAATGCCTACTGCTCCATGTAACGTTCTCTATGGGATGGGGAAAATATTACAGTTAAGCCTTCTTTAGAATAACATCATTTATTTTAACAGAAAAACATAAATTATTTTTACAGAATGCAACTTGTGCTACTGTGCTTCCCAAACACATGCAACAAATACATGTACATATAGCACACCTTTATTTGGAAATGAAGTCTGATACTGCCTTTTTCCCAGATGCTGAGGGCTTCCTCTCCTATTTTAGTGCAACCAATGTATGTCAGTATAGCTATCCTGTCTCACTTTTTATTTTTCTGAATAACTTTGAAAACTGCTGTTCCCTGGCAATACTTCCATGCACATCTGCCTTCAAAACAAACTCATCTGTGCCCTTCTTCAGGGAAGGGATGGGTTGAAAGGAGTGAAGGGTGATACAATAGCTGTCCTGCCAGCACTCAGCAGGGCAACACAAACAAAATCAGCAGCCCACTTAATTCTCTGAAATGAAAAAGCACAGTTCTCTGGCAGAGCACCTTATAAGTACTATCCAGCAGGGAACTCTCCCATCTGTGCACACTGAAGGGCCACAGATTGAATACCAGAAGTATTGTCATGCCAAAAGTGTTACAATGATGATTGCATGATGATGAGCTCTCTACCAAGTCAGGATCAAACTGCAGAAGTAGCTGTAGTGACTTGCTAAAGTGACCTGGACCGTGATAATAAGCTGCATCATCCACGTAGAAAGAAGCAGCAGCCATGGTGGGCAGCCACAGACCTCACACCTTCACCCTAAAATTTGGACACAGTGTCCAAAATCATTGAATAACTCAAATCTTGTCATTTCCACCAGAACACTAGTAAAAAGGTAAAATCTCTGCTACTTCTGCCAAAAGTAACTGAACAATCCTTCAAGCCTGCTTGGTCCCTAATGAGTGATCATTAATCACGGGTATTTTCTAAGCACAGTTTAGAGTTTTAATAAATGCCAAATAAAGAATTAACAAGGCTATAATCAAGCAAATATGTTCCTTTATCACTGCAGCAGGAAGGCTCAGAGCCAAATAAACAGTGTGCTGAAGCTCCAAGCTTTTCCTGTGTTCCTGCACATTTCTCCACTGGTTGCTTGTAGAGAGGAAGGCAGACTCATGTTTTCACATGTCTGATATCACAGGAGAAATCTGACACACTGCTGCCCCGGAGGGAGAATGGAAATGAGGGGAGAGGGGTTCCTGATCTAATTTAGTACAGTGTAGCCAAGACCTTCAGCTCACCCTCACACAGTTGTGGTGTCCAGAAGAGATCCCTTTAGAGGAAGAAAGCCACAGGATGGAGATGGTTATGTTAAGTCCACAAAGCACATGCCTTTTCCAAAACTCAAATTAAACAGTCCCTTCCTCCTCCACTCAGCTTGCAGGTACTTCCTTCTCTGCCAGCCACCTCCAGCTTGAACTGGGAATCCCTGCTTTTCCAGGAAGGGGCAGTACAGCAAATCCAAGATTAGCTTCCTCTCTGTCCTGCCTCTCCCACCATGGCTTAACTGATGGACAAACAGCTGTAGGCAGAAACAGAGCACAATTTCAATGACCCATTACCAGTGCACAGGGAAAAACCCTAAGAAATGTGCAGTCTAACTTGGGACAAAACATAACCATCCCATGTGCCAGGCAGAGGAAGGCAATGACAGGAACAGTGCCCAATCACAACAGTTGGCTGCTGCACGGACTGAAGGCATTATAAATGCACACTAGGAAAAACCATCAAGCTGAGATGAAACCATCTGGACCCAGTTAGGCAACAGCAGCTGGCTGAGGAGTGTGGAGGATGGTTTGAAGGGGAATAATGCAATCACTGGTTCCTTTATGGATGGCAACTCTCTAAAACCCCTCTAGCCCCTCTTCTCAGCAGGATTCAGTGCTAATCTATGATAGCCAGGGCAAAGTGCAGTTGAAGAAGCAACTTTTTTCTATGCAAACTACACCCTGCCTAGAAAATAAGATTATAATGATTGAATCTATCAAATGAATGGGAGAAGGTGAGGGTGACACAAAATGCTGCAACAGAGGCGGTCACCACTCAACCAGTGCCCAAGAAATACCCACAACATAATGACGGGGCTTCACAGCTTTGGGTACTTAAAATCTGCTGAGTCTTTAGTGATCCCAAAACCCAAAATGAGCTTTCTCCTTGCTGTGGACCTCACTGACCTCAACCCAGCTGAGAGCATACAAGCCTGGCCAGAGAGGAACTGGAATTGTCAGTGTCCGCTTCCCATCGTAGTTTTGACACAGCATCAGAAAAGTCACTGAAACTCAGTTGCACTCTTCCTAATGGTGTTTTTTTCACACCCCTTGCTGGTGTGACACGACACCCCCAGGCCTGACAGATGCAAGTGTCACAGTTGAAGCCAGGGGCAGTGATTCATGGAGCATGTGATGGCAGCTAAGTGTTCATAACAGTCATGCATTTGCCACACTGAATTCATGGAGATCTGTGATTTATTTTCTGCTGCCAGGCTCTGACTCCCCCTCTACATTTAAGCCTGCCTGATCATCACTCCCAGTCTTACCAGGCTCCCACCAAATCTCAAACTCTGCTTTCAGCTCTCTATCCCTGGGCCTATCCATTCCCTCCTTTCCCATGTTTGCCATACCCATATGCAGCCCTGGCCCTGGGAGCCCTCCTCAATCTCCTTTCCCAGGTTCTGTCCCCTCCTGAACCCCACCAAAGCCCCAGACCCAACAAAAACCTCACTGAAACCACCTGGGGCTGAAGCTCCTTTGCTTGTCTGGTGATTCTCTGTGTCTCTTCTCCTTCACAGTGGACGTTCCCAGCGCCTGACCCAGCTCAAGCTGCAGTTTTCCGTCCTCTGGAAAGCTAATGCTTGGGGGGTTTTAACCTTTTCTTATTGCTGAGCTGCTATGGGCTTTTTTCCTTACCCCTTTTTTCTGCCTTTTACTGCTCCCAGTCTCTTTCCCTTCTCTTTTGCCAGCTTCATTTTCTTCAGACTTAAACCAAGGAGAGCCCCTTTTGACCTCCCTGGACAGGGCATTGGGAGAGGTCCTCCACCCTATCATGCCCCCAGAACCTGTCTACACCCTCCTTTAGCAGACCTGTGTCTTCAAAGCAACCTTTCATACCAGACTATGTATTCAGTTGTACACACTTCTTTTATTTACTGTAAAAAAATCTTATCAACTGATGTGCATGTCTATTTACAATCCAACCATGCAAATAGTTGCAGTAGAAAATGGGAAAAAACTTTAGAAGTGTAAAATTGCATTAGCATTTTGTAAACAAAACTGTTTGCTTCACAAAATTTCATGGCTGCCCAGAAAGAGTTTATTTTAATACATGCTGCCAAAAGGAAAAATAAATGTATTTTGGGTCTGACCACAAGAACTTCTCCGTGTTTTGTTGGTTGGTTACAAAAGCAAAGACCTCATTAGCATTGTTCTGGTGCACCTTTTCAAGTCCTACAGATGTAACATTTGTTTCCGATCTGTAGGTGGAAAACTTACTTTTAAATATTATCTAATGCATAAAAAGCTACACTTATGTTTTGTTCCATGTAGTAGTTACCATAAAATCAGTCCAAAACATATCAGTTGTGTAGTATGTACTTATGTATGACTCTTTCCCCACTGTATATCCCATCATGCCTGCAAAGTCTTTAAAATGCATTTTGAAAATGCAGAAAACTCAGAAAAGAACTGTGAAAATTATTCCAGGGCTGGAGATAACATTACGCCACAAGGCATTTTAAAAGCTTGCTAGGAAGAAGACTCAGACATTACTGGATTACAGTATCTAAGGACCTCTAGGGGAAGCTTTTCCAGGTGGGAGAGGACTGTTTAATCCACCAGAAAAAAGCACATAAAGGAATAATAGTTGGAAGCTGAGGCTGATCAGGAATTAGGGACATGGTTTTAATAGTGAAGATATTAACCAGTAGAATAAGTGGTGGGGGCTGTTCTTGGTGTCTTGATGTCTTTAAATGCAGAGCAGATGCTTTTCTAGAGACCTGATTTATCAAGCATACTTTACTGGGATCCCTATAGGAGTGTCGGGGTGAGATACATAGATGGACCTGCAAGTCCCAGGTGTCTTAGCAGATTATGTCAAGACCCCTCCTAGACACATAACATTAATGTATTCCTTCTTCCTCAAAACTGAGAACACTGGGTGGACTTCATGTCCCAGGATGTGCATACGTATTTTGAGATGTGGCAAGGATTGTGAGATCTCCCACACTGCACAGAACAAGCCATGGGGTGTCTGATACCTACAGATGGTCTGAGAGCAGCTTCACACCTTCTACAGCAGCACTGGATCCTGATGCCATGCTGAGGGACAAGCATTCCACTGTCTCTGACCGGAATATCATTGACTGAATTCCTAACATAATTTACGGGCGTATCTGAGACATTCATGGACCAGCTTGATCCAGCAGACACCAATTATATCAGGCATCTGACCACCTTGTGAGATCTTGATGGAGTCATGGAGAAGGTGCAGCAGAATTTGCTTTATTCTTTTTATTATTCCATCCATACCGGAAGAGATGGAGATACTCCCTCATGAGTGGAGAGTAGAAAGAAAACAGGTACTGAGGGGAAAATTTCTTGTATTTTTCATCATTGTTCACACTTTTGTAATTCCTCTGTGCTGCATCCAGACTGTCAGCTGCAGACCTCACCAAACCTGTGGATGTGGCACTTCCACATCAACTCGGTCATTAGGTAAGGACAGTAAAGGCCACCCCTCCAGCACAACCCCACAGCGGCTGGCAGAGCCTCTTCCATTTGACCCTCCAGCCCAAAGTTCAGGGAAAGAGAGCTGGCTGACAGCTGGAGTGGATACAAGGAGAGAACTCCACCTCCAAGGGCTTTGTGCCCCAAACAGTATCTTTTAAGAAGCTAATGAAGGGGCTTGTAATGTTAAAAAATATTATTTGTATGCTTTATGCTGCCAGTTTTCCCTGATTACTCCTGATGTGAAATTCATAAATATTTACCCACTTTTTTTATTGGCCAGATGAGTTACCACCGAAGTTGGTGGTACTATTTTTGTCAGTAATTTTATTTAAGAAAAAAGCCTCACTATTTTATTAAAAGGTCATTAATTTGGCTGCAAATACCATTTTCTACAGGAGATATTCCCTCCTGTGATTCAGTAGCACAGAAATAAACACTCTAATTGTCCAGAGACAAACTGCCTTCTAGAAATTAACTTCTCCACAACATTTCATTCAGGCAGTTGGTATTTTAATACTAAACCAATTAAAAGCAATATAAAGCTACATAAATAGGATATTAATTTCCTCACCAGAAGTGGAAATGAATGGGTGCTTTGATTCCCACAGGGAAGGCTCCCACCAACCAGCAGCTTAATCTACAAAGGCTGCAGTCTCAAATGAGGGATTCACAGTGCACAACTGGATCATTACGCTGTGTGGATATTATTGCTACAGCCAAAGCCTCATCCAGTCTGCAGTTGCCCCAGGAAATACTGAAAAAAAAAATAAAGCAAGGTGATCTTGCAAAACAAAACAAACGAACAAAAAAAGCCCACACTTTCCCACTTTCCCCTTGTAGCTTATCAGATTGTATGAACGTGAATATTACTGTGCCAAATTCTCTCTTGCAAAAATTGTCATTCCAAATCAATTCTAAGTATAAAATAACTGCTTACATTGAACTGATCTGTTCGGTCTCTTATTTCCAATTCCAGACAATAGTGAAAAAGAACATTTAATCGACTTGCAGCATCTTCTTTTATTGAGGATTAGCCAATAATTAGGAAACAATAGTAGTTCTCTCTCTATGTGTTGGGGTGGCATGTGATACTATCCAGATAAGGGCAGAAGCAAATTCAGGTGAATTCTGCTGACAAAGCTCCTGCAGTCTGAAGTGGGACTGGATCATCCATGGATAAAAGCCAGCAGCCCAGAAGCCATTTCCTCTTCCCCATTTGTACCCCTGGTGTAGTGGCCAGGCTAAGAAGAGAAGGATGGAGCAGGATCATTGTCCCATTAGCCTGCCAGCAAATACAATAATAAATACTTCCACATATTAAGAGCTAAATGTGCTTTAATTAACGCTAGAAACAGATGTATAAGAGATAAAGCATGAGGGAAGATGCAAAATACAAGGCAACAAAGTGAAGAAGCAGTAATGATGATGGGAAATTTTGCCAGAGTTCTATAATGTTAATTGATTCTTTAAATGTTGCACATCCCAGGCAGCCAAGACTCTTATTTAGGAATGCTATATATCAAAATTGAGCAGGACACCCAGAGAGGGGCTTTAATTTATTTTTAAGTTGCAATCATCTAGTTCTTGTAGAACAATTTGTCATGTGTCACCAAATAAATAACACTTCGGGGCATTTAAGCTTCTTAAAATCACAGCAGCTGTTTTTCCAAGTGCTCTGAGATCCCTGTACATAGTTACAAGGGTCTTCAACATGTTCAATGGATCCCAATGAGGTTTTATGTAATTTTTATATTCATATAATATGAAGTGTTATCAACACACATTGTCAACTTCAATATGAGAGCAATTTACCATTAGATGTTCCACTCAAGCAAGGTCAGATCAGATGAGGAGTTCAGGGAATTTGCAAAGGGGAAAGGGAGAGAGAAATTCAACCCAGCAAAGTATCTCCAAGCTTCCCCATCATGTCCTGCTTTTCCCCAGAACTTACCACAAAAATCAGCTTTTTCTGTGGTAGCAGTACATTACTTTGTTCCTAGTGGGTTAAATACTAACCTAAATTTTTGCCTTTCGACACCTAGCACAACCTCCCTCCTCCCACTGCCCTCATACATGTTCACATTGCAGGGTGAACGGAGGGCCAAAATGGCTTAAACCTTTAGCTGTAAACCTAAAACATCTCTCCTTTGGCTTATGGGAGGTTACCTGTCTTCACAGATCCACCGTTTCTTTTAGTACCCTAAAACAAAAAGGATTTTGATATCCTTCATAAGGTCAGCTACGCAGTTCAGTACAAACATACAGTTCAACAACCAAACATATCATATTTTTTTCTGTTTTCAAATTGGCCAACAGCATACCACAATATCTGCAGCATGAGGTAGTCATAATAGCCTCTATGTAGGATTTTTATCATTTAGCTGATCAGCAAAATATGTCTTCCCAGTTTTGAGCATCTTCAGCTAAGAGCATTTTGGTTTACAGAATAATAAAACAATATATTTTTGTTTTGTGACTCTGAATGTAATACATGGTTTTCCTTGCAAGTCTTGCTGTGGATCCAAAAATAAGAAATCTATCATCATTTGCAGTATTTGCTATACTTTTCAATTTCCATAAATACTGTTGCCAGCAAACTACTTTACAAAAACATTTGAGTAAATAACAAAGGGAGTAAGTGTGAGTACAGTCAAAGAGAAGTTCCTTAAAAATGTGAATGAATATTCACCCTGTTCCATAGCTGTTTCCACGCTTCTGTTTGTTGGAAGCACTATCCTGAAAGCTGCTTGCTGGCTAGAGCTGGATATTGATTAAGCTAGTGCACTTTCACATTGTCATCTTACTACACCAGCTGGTGGAATCTCACTCATTGCAATGAGGGGAGGAAAGCAGAGAAAATCCAAAGCAGACAGAACCCTTAAATGCTTTATCTGTAGGGACTTAACCTAACCTCTTCCCCAAACGAACATACAGATTTTGTTAGGTTCATGTTCCCATTTGTTTTCTAACTGTCTCAGTGTAGAAGCCTCTGGAAGTGGCTCTATCATCCTGCCATGGTTCACATTGTCACCCATCTATCTGCCATTGAAAATACATCCAGCATCAGTTTTCACAACAAATCTGTGAAGGCAGGGTCTTGCTCAACTATCTTAGTTAATGAAAAGCTATTAGTTTGATTGCAAGTTGGTAATTGCTTTAGCCTTGCAGAAAATGCCATTAAAATAATTTTTACAGAATTCTTTTAATAACTAGCTATTTTTGTAGCACAATTGCTTTTAAATCTCATGAGGCCAATGCTTAATGCATGACTGTTCCTGCTCACAGCTCTCAGCACTGAGAGGGTATATATCAGGTTTCAAGTTGTTAATTTGTTATGGTAATCAATACTTATTCTTTTTAACCACAGAGGCAAACTCATTTGCTGTTTTCAGTTTGATACTGGATTATGAATGATTTACATCCATAACTACTGCAAATGCCACATGACACTTAACAGCATCAACCAGGGATTTATAACCGGTTTTTCACTGGGTTTTTAAAAGAATTTTCTGCAAGTTGCCAGATGACAGCACCAGCAGTATTTGGTGGTTTGGGACCATTGTTCAAAGATGATTGTATAGATAGTGATATATTCATAAATATTCACATTTTGAAAAATTGAAAAAATAGGATCTGATAATCAACCAGTAAGTCCTTTCCATTTTACCAACCACCATCCCTGCCTGCTACAGCAGCAAACAGCAGGCACTTCAAATTTACCAGCTCTATTACATCTGTTTGCACCTTTGAGTTGTGCAGGAACATAAGCAAATCTGATAAACATGCCTGCTAAACAGATTTGTGTCGGCTGTAAAGAAGCTTTTCAGAGTATAATTTCTTGAAGCATTTCCCAGGTGTCATTGTAGGTTATAAATTATATGTAATCCAAAGTGTAATCCAGCAAGAAAAGAGGATATAAGGAAATTTCAGCATTCTTTCCCCCGTGGTTGTAACTTCATCTCACATCATCTCTTAGACCTTCCTTAGGCCACCACAGTGATGCTTTGCACATTAAAAGAACATTGTGAAGACAGACATGAAGGCCCATAAATATTGATTTGTTTACAGAATTGGGGGTTGATGATATTTCAGATATATTAATTTTTTAATATTTTTAAAGGTTAGAATGACCTTTCTTCAATTATTTCCCTGAATTTCCCTGTCATTCATTGGAAGCCTCATTCCTTCTTTTGATTCCTCTTTTATATATCGTTTTTAATTGCTTTTTATTTTCTCAGCATGACAGATTTCCCTACCTATTCTTTTAAAATTAGTTTATTATCAAGTGGCATGGTCACACTTCAACGTTTCATCTGGGTGACACTAAACTGAAGCAGCTTAGTTTATAGGCCATGTAATTTTGATGAGTCTTAATTTTGCATGAAGATCAAGAAGCCAGGGCAGCAAAAGTCATTCATGGAAAGTGCCTTCTCTCTGGAAGAACACTTTTATGATGAATTCATTCCTTGATTGAAACTATTTCTAATTACATTAACCATATTCTCCCTCTAATCTCCCACCATTACTAAGCTTGTTATTTCATTTCCTGGAGCCCTTGCACTTTCTAAGTGACATATCTCATATGAAAATATTATGGCTATATCTAACTCAAGCATATTTCAACCTGATGTCTTTAGCTAGACCATAGATATTGAAACATATGAACCTTTTATTTTGATAGTAGTCCAAAAGAGAGTGCCTTGGCATAAGATGTCAGTGCTTGTCTAATGCAAATGGCCCTCATAAAGCATTGATTTCCTCATTTATTTTAAAAATTCTCATTGCTGTTTTGTTTGTGATAAGTACATACTCGGAGCGTTTCCAGAACAACTTGACATAAAACAAAATATGGGAAGCATTTGCAGGAGTTCAATCAGCTGACACTCAGTACATGAAAAATCTCAGGGGAGAGGAGTTTGCCTCATGCCTTAAGAGTGAGAGCTGTGCTCTGCCAGAGCACAGCAGGAAGAGCCTTCTGCAGTAAGAGCTGTATAGCACTGACACTTCAATGCTGGATACCAGTCTTCAAACCTCAGCTGAAATGTCCCTTATTTCAACCATGAAATTGGGAGAAAGTATGATCTACATGTACCAATACATTAATCATATTCAGCATCAAATCACTTAATTGAACTGCATCTTAAAGTCATCTGGAAGGTAGGCCTCTAAGCAGAATCAATGATAGAAGTTCCTGCCTCACTCTTATCACTGGACAGAGATATCTGGGTTTAATGAAATACGATTCATTCATGTATTTGCACACTTAGCCCTTGAGTTCAGCCAGCTATTATTTCTAGGTATTGCTAAATGTCAGCTTTCTCAAATACAATAGAAATTAATTCAATAGAAATTCAATACAATAGAATTAATTTTCAGTTTATTCCTTCCCTGCTATCTTTGCATCAGTAGCTGTATCTTACTACCACCTAGTCCAAGATACCAGTTTTACTTTCCGCTTAGGTTTTCAGCTAAGCACCTTCCATTGCTGCTAGGAGAAAAAAAAAAAAAAAAAAAAAAAAAAAAAAAAAAAAAAAAAAAAAAGAGACATGTTTATATGCCTTCTTGAAGCAGTCTCTTGCCTGATGTCTGCAAAATATGTCAACACAGCTCTGTGTGCTGAGGTCACAGTACCATGCTGAGCACTTTGCCTGTTTCCCTGGGCCCCTCAATATGCTATCAATATCAGTGGTTTCACATCTTAGCCTGGGATTGCAAGCTCCTTCTTCCCATTGCAGACTCTTCACAAGGCTGTGCAATAGCTACTAGAGTGGGTCATGGTCTATGAGTCAGTGTCAGTAGCAGCATCAGTAACTAAACCCACAGGGGTTTGACAGGCTTGGCTACAAATTAATAGTCAACTAAAATTTCATAAGGAAAATTCAGAGTTCACAACAGCAAAACTATAGCTAGGAAAAGGAGCAAGCACACCACACTGATCTTATTCTAAAGGGCAGAGCTTTAAATTGCATAGAAGAGCATAACAACGTTGGTGTCAGTAGAATTATGACAACTGATACCAAGGACAGATGTGTCACTCTTTGAGTAAAACTTACATGATGCAAGGTCTTTTTCATAAGGATTTATTGAGTTTAATATGTTGTTAACAGTTGTCACTGGGCTTTCATTTCACAGTTTTTAAACCAGCAACATCTCAGTAATCCCATGAGGGAAATAAAATATGACCTAAGCACCCAGTGCAAATTTTTAAAATGAAGCATTCCGAAACAACCTCACAAGCCAAAGTTATTCACTCAACTAATCCATGAGAAAATGCAGATGCCAAATCTGCTCTTAACCAATTTGAGCAGTACTCACGTAATTCTGCCACCCACATCCTGCTTAGTCAAATCTTCTAAGCTTTCCTCACCACTAGCTATGGTGGTGTCCAATCTTTTTGAGGATTACTGATGCATGGCTAAATATAGAAAAGACAGTCTAGAAAAAAGAACAGCTGTGAGTTTGTGTATCAACAGGGAGACAAGCAAGAGCCTCTGACTGTGTCTCAAAACAGCAGACAGCCCCACAGAGAAAGAAGGGTTTCAAACCACTTCAGCAGAAAGACCAGAAATCTTCTGCCATTTCTAGGTCCCTTACTGAGAAGCTATCAGCATGCCTAATGAGTTGATGAACTTCCACCCGTGGCACAGAACCCTCCCAAGTTCAGGAAATGTGAGCAATAAACCTACTGAAGAGAACACAGAGAATTTTTCTTTCTCTAGCAACTTTTAAATGCCTGGGAACGCCAAATAAAACTTTGCCTTTTTTTTTTTTTTCCACCAGAAATAAAAATTCGTGTCAAAACCCCCATTTGCTTCAGATTATGTTTTGCTGAGATTTCAAGGAATCAGTAGAGTAACTCAAGCCCAGAAATATCTGCCCCTAGGAGAGCCACCAGGAACCCAGCATGGATTTGTAGTCTATCATATTTAATGTTGCTGAGTGATCCAAATGAATTAGCATTGATTTTTCTTTATATTTGTCCCTCTCCAAGATGTAATCACTTATTAATAATACCAAAACTGCTATTCTAAGAGATATTTTGTCTCCAAGTTATTGTGGTTTAGTTTTTTTAATTTTCATATTTATCTATTCTTTAACATGTTATTAACAGGGTCAAAATTTCTATGAGGACATGTATACTAAAATGCATGCTGGCTTAGTACTTCTTCCTGTAAGGAATTTCACTATAATCAGAAAACCTGTCTCTCCACCTTTTCTCAAATCATGGCTTCATTTTCCAATGTGTAGGATTATTTCTGACAAATAAGCAACAGCTAATTTGTTCAGAATGGTCTACATGGCACATCAGAGCTTTTTTGTATCAACATTTATTTTTTGACCCCCTCAGAAGCATACTATTTTTTCCATCACCTTCCCTCATTTAACACTATTTTTTTTTTTTTGAGGAAAATACTATTACTATTGCAGAGATCTTGTAAAGTCTCATAAAAGCAAGGAAAAATGTAAAGCTTGTGCATTGACACCAGCTGTCAGCTCAGCATTTAGTTAAAATGTTAAGAGACACAGCCAAGGATAAATTTGAAAGCATAATCTCATATATATCATGATGAATCATATCTTGAAATGTCTTACCTTAACTAGCCTGGAAGAGTGATTGTAAGTGAGTTGTAAGCGAGATGTCTGAGTTATTTTGGAAAGGAACTACATAGCGTGTGGCAAATTTATGTGCTGGAGGAATAAAAATTCACTAGCAGCTCTTAAAGATGGTGTGAATATGTATTAATTAGCAAAGTTATGGTGACATCATTGGTAAATTTCTTTTTACAGAACTACAGATATAGTAGAGACATAGTACTGTAGGAAGCCATGTAGACATAGGCAAGAAAATCAAATAAAGTCTTTACTGGTGATCAGGAATTTTAGTTAAAGATCAGAACAATATTTCATTTCCTATAAGGTCCAAAGTGAAATGCTAAAAAATACGGGTTTTGGCCATAAATATCTGTAATGCTAGGATACCATCACAAAGATTCTGGGATCTGGCATCATCATAAAGAACAAGGTTTCCCTGCAAGATCCAAATATCATCAAGGCATGTAAAAATTATATGATTGAGCCTCTTTAGATTTGAATAAAGCACATCTCTTAAACTTAACATCACTGGAAACAGGTACTTGTTCCATGCCCCCTACTCCTTGCATCTGTGTTAAACCTAGTATCATAAAAGGTTAAGGGAAAAAAACAAATCTAAGCTTTTTTTTAAAAAAAAAACCCCAACCCTGACTGAGAAGACTTTGGACAAGTGTTACATTATAGATACATAGCCACATTGCAATTGAGGAAGGGGTAAGTGTGAAAAATAAGCTCTACAAAGTTTCTCTATATATCTTAAATGCAGAACAATTTAAGCTAAAATATCAGAATTTAAAAACAAAATCAACCAGAGGGTGGCTGAGGGTGTTAAGATCCTTTTATTAGAGAGATCTCCATCCAAGTTAAGGTGCACTAGTCGCTAGCACAGATTTTATTTATTCATAAATGTGAGGTAGAGAGAGGTAGAAATAAATAGAAAAGACGAAGGCGGGGGGTGGAGGGGGAAGAGAGAGACAGATTAAGTAGAAAGATACCACCACCCATGGATCCATTGTCCTTTTTCACCCTGGTCTTCTCAGTGATGGGTTTCACAAGGTTTCAAAACTTCCCAAGGTTCCAAAACTTTTCACTACCTTCACGTTTTAGCAAACAAAGGAGTTAGTGCTCACTGGATACACAGTTCTCTGATTCCATTAGTTAAATGATCCTCCTGCTTCCAATGCTAATCAGTCCCATGCTCAGTCTTTCTCTTCTTTTGACTAGGTGTGTTTTTTGATTCCGCGGGCTGTGCACGATCTCACTCTGCCAGAAGCACCTCCACCCAGTGGGAGCTTGTGACACAGTCTCCAGGCAGTGCAAAGGAGAGCAGTTTTATTGCAAAAACCAGGCCTTTTTCAGCAGTTAGCCAGTTATCAGTTACACAGTTGTAAATCATAAAAAACATAATTCAGCCAACCACCATCCACCACAATGTGAACACGTGATGGGTACATAGCTTGTTTTTCTACCCCTAATTCAGCTGAGTCTCTTTCCCACAGTGCTTTTCTACTTAGCTGAAGTAACAGGCCTGAGCCATGATTTTACAAGGCCTCTCTTTTGTAAAGCCTTACTTATCAGGAACAGCAGCTGCCCTAAGCACAGTTACTGAGTTTCTTCCCTTGGGCATTCTTTGCAGTGATTTGTTCCTCTCCCCCAGCTTGTTTACCTCCCCTCTAGGCCTGAGACAACTTGCAGAGAATGCTACCACTTTTCACTTGCTTCAAGTTCTCATCAAGTGTCTTAATTCACAGTCTAAGTTATGGTGGTCATCTGTCCCCTACCTTGGGCTGATCCTTCTTTGACTGTCAATGTGCTTAGGGGCAATTGCCCCTCCACCCATTTTGGCACAACTGGGGATTTTTTTGTCTGGATTCATTACCTAGGAAGGTATTCATTACCCAGGATGACATTCATTACCAAGGAAGGTATTCATTACCCAGGATGACATTCATTACCAAGGAAGGGTGACTCCAGAGCTCACCGGGCCTGGAGTTAAAGCCATTTTGTGTTTATGTCAGGGCAAAGTGTTGGAGACAGGCAATTTTGATCTCCTTACAAAGATTTCCAAATCTTTTGGGAATTATGTGCCCCTCATCTGCACTCATCAGCAGAGACAACAGCTTTGCCTGCAGTGTAAGGGGGAAGGGACACAGAGAAGCCCCACCCGAGGAACAGTTCTGAAACAGGAATAGCAATGTCTCCAGCTTTCACAAAGAAATCCTGTGTGACAGATGGAGCAATTGTAGGTGTGAAGCATATTTGAAGTTTGCATTTATTTATTTCTTCATTTTTCTCTACTGTAACTTTGTTGCCAGTAAACAATCAAGAACTTAGCCCTTTGCTTTACTGTTTTTATCTGAATGCATATCTAGTGTTCAAAGTGACTGTAATGATTCTAAAAAAAAATTTTAAGTGGGGTGTTTGCACTTCCATAGAGACAAGATATCTAAGCGAAGAAGCCTTCCAGAGAGCTAGGAGCCAAGACAACTTTGGGACTCCCAGGAGTTGGTTTGTTTCCAACCGCATTCTCCTTGTGAGCTGACGTTGACAAATAGCAGGATGGAAGGAGAGATTTCCCTGAGTGTATTATCCTGACCCCCATTGCAGGTGGTAAAAAAGACAAGACATGTTTTCAAGAAATTCCATATCATTGCTGAGCGTTATAATAATTTCTTAGTGTTTCTGTGAGTGAGAGGCATCCTGTCCTTATCATCTCTTAGTCCATATGTCACCTTTTCAAACCTTTTTAACTTCACATCAACACACTCTTAAACAATTCAGCCAAGCCTAAGTAATTTCAGGACCCGTTTATTGTCAAGTAATGAATGAAATGTCCAGCAAGCAATGACTGCACATCTCAGGGTAGTGCTGCCTGATGCTCCTTTCCCTCACTCCTCCATGCTTTGGACAGAACTGCAGGAACCTGTACTCCCACCTCTGTGTTCTCATCCTCTGTGAGGAGGTGGTCAATGCCACAGGATGAGATGGCTCTGGGCCCTCCTCTGTGCAGCAGCAAAAAATCAGTATGTTGTTTTCTCCACAATAATTCAGGAGAATTCGGTGTAAGGACTGTGATTCATTAATAATGTATTTATGAGATACTGAGATAGAAAGCCTTTAAAACTATTGGGAAAAGAAAAAGACAACCACATGGGTAGTTGTTTTAAAAGCAGTAAGAATTCACCCTGTTAAATACTGAGCATCTACAATTTGCTCCCTTCCCTACAAGTTCAGGACAACCAGTATTTTGCACAATCAATTTCTTAAAGACTTGGTTGCCCCTGTTAGGTCAGGAAACTGAGCTCCTAGGCACAGCAGAACCTTGTTGCACAAGGGCAAGGACTGACTTATGTGGAGATAAAGGGGTTTTTTTCAATTTGGTTTTATGTATGAGTAGGAACCCCAAGACCTTTGGCCCTTGAAGACCTCAGCAAATTAGGGTTCTACCGCAAGGTGCAAGACTGCAGTCATCATTTGTTCTTTCCCTAAGAAGCAAGTGACAGGTACCTGTGGAAAAAAAAGGGGGAAAAATCTGCTGTAATTTAGAAAGTGAATAGCTCAAATAATCCTCCCTGTGGGGAGAGGGGATAAGAGCAAGAACAAACTTACAGTAAGTGTTAGTTTAGTGTTAGTAAGCATAGTACTGTCAATATACTTCTGGTATTACATCCTGGCTCCAGGAAGTAGGCTAGGGTAGGGTGCAGCAGGATCACTTTCAGTTGAGAAAACTGATAACTTCTCTTCCAAAGTCTTAACATGAACAGAAACTTGGGAGAGTCTATTAGAAAACTCATTCAAGTTCAAAAAATATAGGATGAGTAATTTTTGTCAACAACACATACGTGAAAGATCTTCTTCAGGTTCACAGATAAATCTAAGATCAAGTCCATTCAAGAATATTAATTACACAGCACATCTAAGAGCCATATTATAAAACTATTTTTTAAATGGTGAGGATCTTAGGTCAATATTAAAGGTTAAATTTACATTTCAGAACTGAAACTGAAAAATAGTCATGAGGTTTAAATAAGAATACTAATATAATATTAAAAGGTTTTAATTAGAAAGAAGAGCTAGTTTTAAAAACTGATTAACACTTGTTAAGTGAACTGTCAAATTAGCTAATAAAATTTAAAAACTTAGCATAGCTTTGATATTTTTGTTTTAATGCTTTTTTCCATGACTAAACCAATTCTTTCTACTTTGTCTTATCCATCTGGGCCCCTGCTGGGGAATGTCATTAATGTTTCAGACCCCACTGAGTGGCAATAGTGCTACTTACTGAACAGAGATAATTGAAACAGGGACAGGTATTTCTGAAAGCATTTCCAGAATTTCTTAGAGACTGACATGTAAATCTGGTAAATATTATTTATCTTGCTGCAGAAACTGCTGCAGTAAAAGGGCAGATACCAGTGCTGCTGCTGATTTGCTTCTCAAGTGCAACACAATATTTTGGTCTGGTTTCTACCAGGTTTGCAAGGCTTATACAAAGGCCAAACTTCTTTGAAAGACACTCAACCACCTGGAGCAGGAAAGCAATTTTATATTAACAAAACATATATTACTTACTCTACTGCTCCATCTCTCTGAAGAAAATGTCCTTGGTCCCAGTGATGTCTACAAGCTCTCTTGTGTAACCATCTCCTGGCCAGCATCTCTGGAAGCCATAACTCTATAACTGGTGTCTGAAAGACAGTGGTTTGGGAGAACAGACACACAGCCAGACAACAGAGCAGCCAGCAGGGCTGTGCTCACCACCTGTTTGCCATTGCAAGGTGGGCACAGACCTCACCTCACCATGGCCAGCAAACACCAGCTGCTCTAGGGGGGCTACAGTGGGACTTTAGAGCATGTGGGGTGCTTTGGGTAACTGGCAGGCGCACAATCCTCTGCTGTGGCAAATGTGGGATGTGCCCCCATGTCCAAAAGAAGTTAGTTGGCAAGAGTAAGATCATGAATACTGCTTATCACAGGGGTCCTGTGCACCTGTCAATGCCACAAAGGTAACAGGAAGATGTTGAAAAGAGTGTAAATGGAAAAGACACCTATGGAGATGAGAGTATTTTCTAACAAGTGTCTACTTAGATAGTCAGCACTTGCCATTTTCACAATGCTCTGAACAACCAGGGAAAGCAAGTGGAAGAGCTGTGGAGACTGAAGGAGGCCTCTATCCACACTGCAGTATATATGCTTCCTCCTGGGAGACTGCTCCTGAGAACAGCTGATGCACACAGGCCTTTTTTGCAGACCCTTCTCAACAGGAGGCCCCTTCTGAGGAATGCAGGTACACCAGTAGGTGCAAACAAGCTTCCATCTGCAGAGCCCTAGGTTCATCTGCCTTGTTTATCAGGGACTATGTTCCCATTTTGTGGATATACACCAGCATACTCACTGTGTGAATCATTATAAGCTGGAAACTACTTGCTAAGTATGGGTGCACATATAGTACAGCAAAGACAAATAACTCTTAACTGACTAAGCAGACATTGGCTAAAGGAGTGAGAAAGTCTGTAGTACCACACGCAGTGGCTGGGGACTGGTGCTGCCTGCCTGTCTCGTGGCAGCACTGGTGAGAGGTTTGCTCAGAAAGCCCCAGCAGAAAGGATGTTATTTTACTCTGCAGGTGGTTTCCAAATGACTAACTCCAACACTGGAAACAGCTCGAGCATGGCAGCACAGAGCTATGAAGCCTGGTTTGTCCTGTTTCACAGCAGCTTCCTGCATAAACAAGCTCTTTCTTTCACACATCTTTTTACTATTTCCAAATCCCATCACATTGCAATGCAAAGGAGGCTGAGTTCTGGATATTTGTTTTTTACCAAAACTGTTCTCACTTCTCTGTAGGTATTTCCACTGAAAATATCCCAGCTGGGTGTAGTGACAGCATCTGAAATGTGATAAGACATCAGAGACATGAAAGAGATCAGCACTTAGCCTACTTGGAGGGGGAGGAGGAGGGGGTGGTTTATCTCTTTCCTTACATTGCTGCATGAAGTGAGATTTCTCCCTGCAGCCTTGGACTGTTTGAGGCTGGGGTACCCCATAGAGAGCTCTGGCTGGGGCTGGGCACCTTCAGCCCTCTGAAAGCCAAGGCCATCCCCAGCATGTAGCATGAAAGCAGAGACTGACAACTGCTCCCAAAACTTCCAGCTCTTCTCCTCCTGCCAGCGGCTTGAACGACCACCACTCTTCCCAGGGAAGTGACTCAACCTCTAATCATAGTGCAGGGTCAAGCAGCTGGAAAGGTATCAAGAAGGGAAATGTCTCCAGCAGTGGAGATGAATGGATGGTGGATCCTTTAAATTTAATTCTGTATCTTGGAGATGTCAACGAATTACAATACTTCTCCAAAGAAGTAGTGCACAGCCTTTGGAAAACACAAAGCTGCAGAAATGCTTCACTGAATTTCCCTTGGATTTAACCCAAAGCTGACATTACTCTGACTAATTCCACTTCTTTCTCCCCTTCATGTCCTCAAATAGAGCTAATTTTAGCAAGAAAGTAATGCTCTTTATACTCAGCAACACACTGACTGTTTTTAACCATTATTCCATTTACACACTGTGTCAGTCCCAAAGAAAAGCACTGCTCTGCAGACCCAAATACGATATGACACGATCTGCTCCTGGGTTTCCATGTAGAACATCTGCATCCCACTGCTGATCCACAGTATTTGTGGACTCCATCAACTCGGCATCCTGAAGTTCACTTTGAATCCTGAATGTGAGTTAAGCTCACTTAACTCACACAGAAATCAGGATAAATTTCTTGGCAACAAATAGGACACCTGTGTCATTATAAGACATGCAATGAACACATGCACACATCAAGCCATCGGGGCAGGAAAAAGAAGATGGAAGTTTATTTGTTACTTCAGTTTATATAGATTTTGAACAATGACCAGGGACTGGAGGATGAAGGTTGCCACCTCTCCAGCTACACTGGTCAAACTAGAAGTCCATCAAAATTCTCCTCCCCAAGAGAGGAATGTCAACAATAAGAGAGAGTTAGATAAGCATTATTTTGTTTACATGAAAATGCGTGAGAAACTCCATTACAAAAATGTAAGCTCTCAGAAGGCTAAAAAGAACAGGGTGACACACCTGCATTTCCACAGTGAATTACTTTAGAGTTCTTCTCCCAATTCTTAACCACATTTTAAAAGGAACACCTTGCTATCATAGTAGCTTTAGAAACTGTACGGAGCTAAGTAAAAGTGTAGAGTTACCTATTGTGTAGGCTGGCTGAAAAGAGCCAGTCAAATTTTGCTCAAAATACATGTTCATTATTTCCAGTTATCTGCACTTTTCTTCAGCTTCATCAATGAAAATCAAAACTGGGAAGTGTCAATAAGAAAAAAAAAAAAATTCAAAACCAAAAACAAATTAATAAACTCACCCACCAAATACGGTCTTTTTGATTTGAATTCCCAGGCACCATTATAAAATTAAACACTTATTAATTATGAGTCATAGTTGAAAGTTTATTATATATTTTCAGTCCCGTATAGGTACACCTTTGATGTTATCCCTAGGCAAAAAAATAAAAGGTTAGAACATCTCTACTATGACATTACAACAAATTGACGCAATATTTCACTGTCAATGTTGGCAGGCCACAAAATAATGAAAATTATCAAAACCAAGTGCAAGTGAAAGTACCAAATAGAGGAAACAACCCAAACAACACACTTTTGGGCTTTGAAATTAAAAATTTAGAAACTTTGTCCAACCCAAATTTTTTTTGAAAGGTGACATTTTGAAAATCCTGGACAAACTAAAAATTAATTTCAATATGTGCAGATTTTGAAAGTTGATGACAAGGTGATTTCCCTGAAATCAGTAGCTTCTACAGGACCAGTGTGAACTGATGTGAGATTCCCAAACAGACTTTATAGATCAATAGGAGAAAGGCATGTTTTAAGCAAGATGACTTCTTAAAGAGAAATTCTGAGATTTTTTAGCAGTCTTCAAACACAGACAACAAGGGTGGGGGAATCAATATTCTTTTTCATTGACATAATTTGCACTTGTCTTGCAAAACTAGGCTGAAATTATTTCACATTTTATGAGAGGCATTGCCCACACAGAAAAGCCAAAAAATCTTATTATCTGCAGGCAAAATAATCTGAGAGAGCAGAAATAAAAGGCATAGGCTAGAGATTTCTGTAGCATCCCTAGAGGATGTGGAGACAAGGGCATCAAAGAGCACGGGGAACTTTGTGAAATACATTTGAATAATGCCTTTGAAATAGAAGGAATGGGAAGACATGAGAAGTGATACAGGAACTGCTAATTCACATCTCTCCACTCGCTGTCTGTGCAGGCAGCACACCATTGCCCTGAAACTTTCAAGCCTTAGTGGCTGTCACCAAATTCTGAGAAAGCACCAGAAGAGTGCCCTGGCATTGATGACTCTCAACAGGGAGCAGCAGCTCAGTCACTCTCCAAATTGGGCCAGTTACTTGCTGATTTCCCCTACTACTGCACTGTGGCTGGAAGTGTCTCAGGTCAGGTGGAGTGCCTGCCTTCAGGTCTCATCCTCAAGGACCACCGGAGAGTTGAAGTTGATCAATCTGAATGAAAAGAGAAGAAAGTGAAAACACTGGCATCTTCTATTTACTAGCCTTATCCAGTGAATGCACTCCCTTCCAATGCAGGAAGGTTCACCTTATCCATTTCAGCCTTCTATCTTTTGCTTGCTGTGCTGAGATTTTCTCTGATCTGTTCCCCCAGACTTGACTTCAAGCTTTGAAGAACATATGATGCAACCTGACCAGAGTAAACCATGCTCAGCTAAAAGGCTCACAGTGAGATTTCTCACAGTGAGATTTCACAAGATCACTCTTTCCTCACATATAAAAACAGTAGAAAACATAATTTTCTTTTCCTTTTTTTTTTTTTTTTTTTTTTTTTAAGCCGGTTTAGGAAGGCAAAGCAATTCACCAGCGGGTCAGATGAGAGTCCAGGCTAGTGAAGCATGAAAGTGAAGCATGAAAGCTGTTTGTTTGAGACAAGAAAAGACAAAAGAGATCCTATATTTTTGTCACCTCCAAATCTTTGCTCAAGTATCCAGTCAAACCTAACCCCTAAGAGCAGCATCAAAATAAAGACTGCAGGCATTTCTTGCATCCTTGCTTTTGTTTAGATATTACCACAAAGAAAGGGCCTCATGCAGCTTTGTAATCTGGGGTGAGATTCACCAGGGGTAGGGTGGAAACATGAAATTACCTGTGGAGCAGGCCCCCTGTGACCCCTGAAAGCCCTGATCCAGCTGGCTGATCCAGCTCCTCTCATTCTTGCCATCCTTCCTAACATAAAGCTTGGGAATTAAGCTGCCCTTAGCACGAGGTTAATGATAGAATTGCATCTACAGATGCAATTTACAGACAAACAAGGGGCAGCCATAATCTGGCCTGCATGGATAAGTGGTTTATAGGGAGGAACAGAAAGCTCTAAACCACAGAAAACAAGAAATTGAAACCAAGCATGGTACAAAGTTGTTTTGGTTTAGATCAAATGACACATACACAATTTTCGAACCACAGAATTTATGTGCTTTCCTGGTGATTAATATTTAAAAAGATTGTTTGGCACTGGACAGTCAGTACATGTCTTGCAAGGACTTGGCACAGAGAAGAGGTAAGTAATCAGAAATGTGCCAAAAACTTGTCATGGAAAAACTTACACTCAATACTAATCAAGCTCAACTCTGTGCCAGTCCTCCCACTCATCCTTTCATAGGAGAAAGTCTTGCAGCGGGAGCCTGCCCATGCTGCTTCAGAGACAACCAACACCTTCCACAGTCAGCTGACAAAAATGAAAGTTTGGGAGACTGAATAAAAGAAAAAAGTACAACTCACCTTCTGCTCTGCAGCAAGGATCACTGTTGGGCACAGAGTCCTGCCTGCTCTACTCAGGGGAATTCCAAGAGTAAAAGGCTTAATTTGCATATCTGCAGCACTAAGAAATAAATTTCATCGTGTCCCTTATCCAGCGGGTTTTGGTCCCCAGTGCCATTGCCGTGGCAGCTTGACAGCAGCCACCATATTTTTCTGCTACGAAAAAATTCATGCTAGAGGCTGTATCAGAGACACCAAACTCATTAAGAGTTGTCCCTGTCTGGATGAGAGATGCAGTTGCAGAGCAAAGTCATCTCTTTGCTTGGCACTTCTGGCATTCAGTGTGCTAAAGGGCTCCCCTGGGATACAGCCCATGCCCAGCAACCCTGTGGGGCAGGGACACTGGTGGGGTTTATCTGGAGTGGGGCAGGGACACAGGCAGGTTTTGTCCAGCACACTGGGGCAAGCTGGTGTGTCTAGGCTGCATTTTCCTCCTCTTTCCAGAGGAAAACCTCGCACAGGACAGCCAGAGACACCACCTCTCTGAGCCAGGGTTCTCCTTGCTCGCAGGGAGGCGAGCACTGGCTGAGCCTATGCACACCCCTGCTCCTGCCCTGGGCTTCCAAACGGTGCTCCTCACCTCCCATCATGGGTAACATTTACTCTTCTCTCCCACCTTCCCTCACAGCCTCACAGTCTGAGCACGGCTCATGGAAGCCCTGCAAAGCCCGGAGTGCTCATGTTGCAGGATGGAAAGGGAGAGGTTAATTATCGTGCGGGGTGGTGGGTGGTTCTTGTTGGAGCCACCAGTGTTGTTAGCTCTCCTGCCATTAATTTACTTGGCAAAAACCTTCTTCTGAATGACTTGCATCCACGAGTTAAAAAAGGGAGGGCTATTCATACCACCTTTTTGTTGTTTGTTGGGTTTGGACCCAAATTAGCAAATGCATCCGCCAAAGCATCTAAATTAAATAAGTGCTTTGAAACATCTCATGAATAATATTTCTATCTCCAATGACTATAGAAAGACCCCAGAGACACGAATTTATGTCTGAATATAGCTAGTTATAGTTAACTGGTGTGTACCCTGTTTTCTGTACAGTTTATAGACCCTGATTTTTTTTAGGCTTAAAAATAGGATGCATCAAAAATCTTCTGAGAATATAAATCAATTTACAACTGTCTATACACAGAAAGTTTTACCAACTTCACAGCATTTGTTAATATCACTGTACCCACACATGTTTAAACAACTGCAGAGCCAGAACTGCATTTGGCTGGGAATCTGAACCAAATCCTCTCTCAAATTTTTGCATTTAAAGAAGTAAAAATATTTAACAGTACATGGAGATAAGAGCTTTAAAAAAATTTAAATAAATTAATAAATTTTTTAAAAAATCCCACAAACAAAAAAAGAAAGCAGCAGTAGCATTCTCCCAACTACATGCGATCTCCTACCTGTCACAGTTAGAGAGCACTTCAGAGCTGTACACGCCACTGTTTATATTATCAAGGATACTGCATGGAAAGTGAATGTTAAGGAAGCCAGGGCTATACTGGCACCTGTGCCACTCAAACACAGGAGAAAAGACAGGCACAACTTGCCTCACTCTGGCAAACAGCATTAGAAAAAGGAAATTAATCTCCCAACTTCCAAAGCACATTTCAAACGTTTGAAGAGAAAACATATATATTGTGAGGGCAGTAATTTTCTTCTTCTTTTTTTTTTTTTTCCAATCTCTTTTCTTTCACTCTCTAATCAACATTTTGAAGTGCTAAAAAAAACCCACACATCTTTTCTACCATGTTCCATTTCCTGGAAGGGCAAACTGATCTGCAAACATGATCACCACAGTGCCGATCATGACTCCAATGTCAATTATTTTCCCAAACTGACTAAAGCAAGTCTCTTGTCCCCCTCAGTGAGAGATACACAGGTGTACAACTAGTAGGCACCCAAGGGGGTGGGGGGAAAGGGGGAGAGGTGAGATAGGAAGAGGCCAAAGCATTGGAGGCACGTGCACTATTTGCTTTAGATAATAGTTCAGAAGCAGCTCAGAAACAATAGAAATTTTTTGGCTCTAATCTGCAACTTGAAAAATACTAAGATTGGAAAAAACCTCTGACAGAGCAGCTAACATTTAAATACTGCTGTTGTTTGGGGACATTAGCAGGAAAAGGAAATGGAGCAATTGCTGAAGGCACATCTGATTTTCTCCCCCGTCTCTCAGCAAGGGTTCACACACATCCCCAGAAGTCCTGCACACCAACCAGAGTGACCCATGCTGCTACTCTGGCTGAAGTAGGCAGTAGGGAAACACCACTGTACTTCAGAAAGCATTTCAGGATCCTTCATTCCCAGGACTGGCAGGGCTGAGACCAAATCATGGAGCTCCAGTGATGCTGTTTTTCTTTCTCTGCCTGATGCATGCAGAAATCATGGTGAGGCTGCTACAACAAAAGGATCCCTGGACCCCAGCTTGTAATAATGCTGTATTTCTTGGTCCCTCCAGCAAAGGAAATTTTGCAGGATGCAGCGCCATATTGAAAATGTTCCCTTCCTTATTGCAAGATAAATGGACCAGTGTATTGCCATGAGGAAACAGTCCTCTCATGGTGCTCCAGATGTTAACTGTGACTTCAGAAAATGCAAAGACAAAGCAGTACAGAGGTTAAAAAACTTTTTGTTACATCTTTAATTGCAGTGTAACTTTCAGCCTATTATCTGAACAATAATTTCTATCAGTTTTAGATTCTCACTGCTTTTTCCCCCTAAAATAAAAATCTTTGCAAATTATTGTTGTTATTATATTAATCACACTTTCTACAGCGGGACCTATGGCATCAAGGATTAATGAGCAGATAACCAAGCATTAATATAGATAAATGAGATCTACCTACCTCTACTTCAAGCACTTACCCCTCATGCTCCACACTGGAGCAAACAGATCAGATAATGTATATTTCTGTGCATCCCTGGAGCACTAACCTAAAAGCCAACCCTTCCTAATACCCTCAAAGTATCAGGACCCCAGGGAATCTACAGTCCAGATAGTCCAGACAGAAATAAGAGAGTGAAAGTGGGGAGTCACAGGTAGGTGCAGGAAGGGAAAGGTGTATCAGTTGGGAGAATGGGATGATAAAGGAGAAAACTGAAAACACTAAGACAAAAAGGCACTGATAGGGACAGCTGGAAGGGCAATGGAGGTAGGTGACACAGCTTCTTACAGAGGGAGAGCCAACATCTGTGCGGGGCAGAAGCAGCCCAGTCACATCTGCACAATGTCCTTTGACTCATCTCTCTTCCCTGGCCCAGGAGCCTCCAGGGCTGTCCCCAAAAGCTGGGCACCCAGAGACTTTGGTGGCAGCTAAGTGACACTGCAGAAAAGGGGAAATAGGGAGCCTTGTCCTTAGCTCCTGGATCTCAGAGCTAAAAGAGGCATTTGGAGCAGCTCTGCTCAGCCCACTGAGAGACAGAACCAAGGGTTAACCCAGTTATCCCTCCACAGACCCAACCAACCCATCTCTGATTAGCATTCAGAGGGGCACTCAGACTGGCTATGAAGATATCAAGGGATGGCAAATCCATCATTCCTTTCATTCATTGATTCCTCTAGTTAATCCTCTTTACTGAGAAAAAAAATTGGGCTTCACATCTGAGTCCCTTATAATCCGTCACCCTCAAAATGTGAAACTACAGGCCTGGAAGCTAGATGTTCAGGGATTGCACTGTGTAAGTCTCTTGAAAAAGATATTCTCTAGGACAGAGAGTGTTTGGACATCTGACCAACCAGCCATGTCTGGATGAAAGCATTCATTTGAATTATATGGGCATATTTTTTTTGATCAACACTTTTGCCAACATTATGAACATGTATCATGTACCTCACATTCAGAATAGTGCTGTTTGATCACAGAATTTTCAGGGTGAGCAGGAGGAGCCAGGACTGCCCAGAAAAAGCTGTGTTTTCACACGCAAACAGGCGAGAGGTTTCATTCAAGTTTGTGCTTTGTAGCAATTCCAAGAGAAAAAGGAAGTGGTGTTTTTTTTATGTAGACTCAAAGACGTTATTTTCTGCCCAGTTGCCTTGTTTCATGGAATGTCAAGTAAATCTGCCCGTCTAGCAGACATAGTTTGGCAATAAAACACTGTATGTGAACAGAAAAGGACTGTTTATTTTGCTTTAAAGTATCATAAATCAAATTTGTCCTTACACACAAATCTGTGCAACAACACTTGGAGTGTGAGCCAGCAGGAATTTTAAGGAAATAACTGTATTTTAAAAAGTCATCCACAGCATCTGAATATGACAGCGATGAAAACTTATGCAAAAGTATCTGCCTACAGAGAGAAAAATGCACCTGGTGTTAACAGTCTAGTAAAGATACTTTAGAGTATCAAAGGTTAATGGAGGTTTTAGAAACATTAATGCTTTAATTTCAATTATTTTAAGAATAACCATACACTTAATGCTTTGCTGAGACTCCTTGGGCTTTGCTTTTCAATAGCCTTGGGATTCCAGCAAGGGCAGTTCACCACTTGATATAAGTAGATAGCAGTTTAATAAGAGTATAGGGCACCTATTTTTCCCATAATTATGTGACAGGTTTTTTACCCGCTTCCAATCAAAACTTTCTTCCCTCTGAAACATTTAATTTGTTTAAGTTGAATTGTAGAATTCCCTTACAGCCATCAGGCTTTGAGTCTTTCTTTAGATCACTAACAGTTACCGAAAAACCACATTCATTCAATGACAGCACTTTAACCTTTCAGAAGAGTTTTCTTCTCTTCCCTGTACTGAAGGGAGGTTCAGAATTAAGCTATGAAGATGAGAGACCAGATATGAACTGCAGACCAGAGCATGCAGAATATATATGCAGCTAGGAAAAAAAAAAAAGTGTGATGTGTGTGTTTTTCAAATGTATTTCATTGGAGGGAGTTTATAAGAAGAATTAATGATAGTCAGAACTGAAATCTTATCTCTGTAAAGGGCAGTGAGTCTTTTGCAGAGAAGAAGAAATGCTTTCAGCTAAATAGTGGAGTTAAGTAAATAACTATATTTTTGCCTAGGCAGAAGAGCAAAGATTTGCAAGAATTTAAATTGCATTTGAAATTATCTGTGACTTTAAATTAAGATGTCTCTAGAAATAATGCTGGGTATTATCTTTCACATAGAACTGAAAGTGAAATTGGCTTCTCTACACAGAAGTTCCTCTCCACAGTACAATAAATTGTATTAATCCATTAGCAGAAATGTCAAGCTCAACCGATAATTATCATCTGGCTTTGTGAAACCACCAGCCATTCCTCATTATATTTATGTAAGAGATCTAACTGGAGAGGTCCATTCCGAGATATCTGATGATCTTTTACTTAATGTAACAACCTTCTTGCAGCACAAGACTGACTTTGCTGCAAAACGGGCCTTGACTTCCAGGCTCCAGGGTTTCACATCAGGCAGAGGGGGTTCAGAGCATCCTGCCAGTATCAACAAAACTGCACTACACCTGACCAGGAAAGAATGATGCACCACAAGGTCACTCCTACCATGGAAAATTTAGGAGGGAAGATGTGTCTATGAGCCAGGCAGAGGGGTGTGAGAGCTGGGGCTTGTAGGTCACAGGACGCAGTGGTGTTTGGTGTCCATATGGATGACAGCACCAGTAGCAGGTCCTCTGGCACACCCACAGGCCCTGTCCACAGCAGCAGCATCCAGAGCAGCCCAGCAGGGCCAGACTCTTGTCTTCTTTCTGCCACAGCAGGAAGTCTGCATCTGCTGGATTGGGCTCAGAGCACCTGAGGGAAGTTGTTGGCTCTGCTGGGCACAGCAGAGGTGGATTTCCCACTGTTCCAGCAGTGCTGGTGTTTAGAAAAAGGGCTGGACAAAACAACATCGGCCTGCTGGTGAGAGGGATGAGGGAGGAAGATTGTTTTGGTTTATTCCAACCCACTCTTCCTTATTCCTAATGGCTAGGTTTATACAAAAAAAAATGCAGAGAAATGTGTATCAAACAACTCAGTTGAAGGGATACTTTCTAAATCAAATGTCATCAAGATAAAATTTTGCCAGTTCTGCTAAAAAAAAAATAATCAGAAAGTCTGTTTTAGTTTTAGACATTCCTAACAATTTACCATAAATACTGTGGAGATACACAGACAAATTCTAGGGGTTTGCACTTAGGGTGACGCTATTTATGGCACAGTCTACCTGAACACAAGGAGGAAGAAGCATAAAGGCTTAATCTGTTCCTCCTGGAAACCAGAGTGGTGCCCTGATGAGGCAGGACTGGGCTGCCTGCTCTGTAGCAGCATGTATAATGGATGAGACTTTCAGGAGGTGGGTGTTCAGGTGCCAAAAGCTGATGCTCACAGAACCGTTAGTCACTTCTGAAAAGCCTTTGGCAGGATCCCTAACTACATGGAACCAATCCATAGCTATACAGCTCACAAGTGGGATGCTACAGACTTAATGGTCTGTTCTCAAGCAGATATATGGTTTGTTTTTGTTGAGTTATTGAGTTTGTTGATGGCTTCTTGGAGCAGAATGGGATTGAATGAAAAAGGGAAGGTGATTCACAGAAAAATGGCTCAGCTGACCAAAATACACCTTCTCTGCTCTGTGTCACTGGCTGTCACTGTCAGCTCCAACTACAGACAACTTGGAAAGATTTTTTCCTTCCTTTCTTTTTATCTCTCACCTCACAGCAACATGAGTGTGTGTCCTTCTTCACAATGACTGATGAAGGCCTTGAAAGCATTTTAGGAGCAATAGGGTAAAAAGAGAGGATGAGGAATAAGCCTGGTCCTAGTTCTGCCAGAGCAGTTCAGAATGAGAACTACGTGGATACATCACACCAGAAGGGAAGACGTGGCAGCACCAACCCTTTAACCAATTGGTTCTTCGTCAGCAGAAAACATTGAGCACAGGATGAAAGAGGTAAGAAATGGACATAGCTAATTTTGTTCTCAATCATTGACATCCTCCTCAATCATTTATTTACTCTCAAGTCAAAAACTTAGTAGTTGTAGTCAATGCCATCTCCTCTCTTTTATGTGATTACCCAAAAGAATTAAAAAACACTTGTTTTTACTGCCACTTACTTTTAGAGCTATTCATGAGACTGAGCTTCAAAACAGCAATGAAACTAAAAATATGCTGAACTTAACAGGCAGCAGAGCAAAGATGCACACAACAGCTCCTCAACCACTCAGAATTTCAGCTGCATTAAACAAGACACCCTACTGGCATTCAGGCCAGAGGGACTGAGACAATACCAGGTCCTCAGAACTGAGACACTGCCATGTGCCATGGCAGACACCTCCCTGGGCCCAGAGGAGGCACTGCAGACATGTTCACAGGGGCACGGAAGGCAGAAAGGCAAGATCTGCCCACGGATTTTTCCTGTGTGTGGAGCTAGCAAGGGCTGCGTGGGATGGGCAGAAAGCTGCCCATGAGAGCAGGGAGGGGCTTCCTCTGAGCTGGCAGAAATGCCCCACTGCAGAAGCACTTTGAACTTTTGCAGCCAGCCTTTTAGTGGCAGTACATCTCCCCTTGAGATGATATTGCAGTGCCTTCATTCATCTCTGAGATGTCCAGGAGCAAATTTTAATAGCCCACACACCTATACTCTTCAGTTGGATCTCAACCTCTAGCATACACTTAGACTTCTAATCTTCAAATAGTTTAGTGGATCTGAGCAAAACAGGAAGCCTGACATGCCACAGAGAGCAGGGGCAAAGAGGCAAATTGTGAAAATATTTGTGAGGAGGATATAGGGGGGAATGGCTTTAGACTGAGAGAGAGTAGGTTTAGATTAGATACTAGCAAGAGATTCGTTACTGTGAGGGTGGTGAGGCACTGGAACTGGTTGTCCAGAGAAGCTGTGGATGCCCCATCCCTGGAAGTGTTCAAGGCCAGGCTGGATGGAGCTCTGAGCAACCTGGTCTAATGGAAGTTGTCCCTGCCCACAGCAGGATGTTGGAACAAGAACATCTTTAAGATGCCTTCCAACCCCAACCATTCTGTGATTCTATAATATCCTAAGCAAAACATTTTTATAGATGAGTAGTCCAAAACTAAGTTTGGCAACTCTATACATGTACCCAAACAATCCAGCCATTCCAGTGCAGCACACAAGATCTACTGTGTTGGCATAGCTGGTTAGTTGTCAACACAAAAATCAATTCAGCCAAGATCTGACAAAAAACTCCAGCCTGTTCATTTGGTTCCCACTTATCACATGTAAAGGACATCCAAGGGGATTTTTGAGAAACAGCCATGAACAGTGCTCTGACACTATGATATGATGTTAAAAAACTACAGAAGGGCTCTGGTCAAACATCCCCATGGGTCCCTCCTCCCTTACCCCAGGGTGAATTTGGCAGTGACATGATCAGCTCCTGGTCCTCTAATGGTGCAGGCTTGTCAGACTTCACCTACCTTTCATGATTCATGCGTTTGACAGACGTGTCACCTCTCTGCAGGGCTCAGATACAATCTCATGCCCTGACAAGGGAATGAAAACCATTTGGCTTAGGTACCAAATTGCCAGTCAGGAGAACAGGACATTACTATTTGCCTCTTCCTCAGGCAGCCTTTGACATTTTGCAATTTGCAAGCATTGCCAGAGGGCTTTTCACACCTGCCTGGAAACAGAAGTCAGGGCTTCATCATGGCAGGTCGAGTCTAACACTGTCACAATGACTTTCAGAGCAAAAGTATCCAGCTCTGCTATATAAAATCAACACTTCACCCATGGCCTACTTGACAAATCAAGAGAAATTAGGCCAATATCAAATTCTCTTTTAAAAGTCCTCTGGAGCTCACCAGTAAAGCAAGTAGCAGGTCGCCTGTCCTTGGGTAACTTATTCCTGGTCTTCAAAACAGAGATAATCAAGCAGCACTTAGTGGAAGGCTGGATACCTCAGCTAAAAACAAAACAGAAAACTGTAAATACTTAAACTCAAGTATTTACAAGCAGACTAAGCACCTCTTACATCCAAGCACCAGTAAGTTAGCCAGCTTAACAATTATAAATAACTGATTAAATCCCACCTCTATCTAAATAGCATATGTTTAGAGCCCTAACGTCAAATTAATTTTATCAGCCTAAATCCACGCATCTCATTCCTATTTTCATCAAGACACTTGGCACAGGCCAAGAAATGGGAAAGGCCAGGATGCAAGGAGGGAAGGGATGGATAAGCACTACCTGGTTTGCTCAAAGCACAGCAGCCATTGAGATTGGGGCACAGCAAGCAGGAAGCAACTCAGCTGGATAAAGGCATTCAGCAAGGCTGACAGTTTTCTACCTGCACTAAAACACATGGGTTTATCACCTGATGTTCATTGATCTGTGCAAATTACTTGCCAAATGTAAACTAACTGGGTCATAATTTGCATAATCAGTGACATGAATCTGAGGGTAATATAGCACTTGTATATTTATGCCTCCCAGGAGTGAAAGAAATGCTAATATCAGTGCATAACCCTGTCCACTAGAGGAACTCACCCAGGAGACAGCTCCAAAATTGTTTGTTTTCTGCATGAGACACATTATGTGCTCGTCACAGATGTGGGATAGCCTGCAGCCATATCCCTCCACCTTGGAACTACTGAGCTCAGGTCAAAACAGCCATAAAAATGCAGCCTGACATGGTCATGCATAGCCCAGGATAAGCAGGTGCTATCTGAAGCCTGCAGAGCAGCTTTGTTCTACCAGGCCACTGCTGGCAAAGCCAAGTGAAGAACAGTGCAAACCCATAAGCAGTGCCATCATAAAGGCCTGTAGCATGATTCAAGTGTGTTTGAGTTAAATGTAATAGACAAAATGATCACTTGGCTCTTTCCAAGTAAATTCACGGTCATCAAACCGCAGGAGATGCTATTGCCCCTTGTCAGTCAAAAACAAAGGGAACTTGCATCTTTTTTCATGGTGTCTGTGTGAGGGCATTTACTTACTTCATAAACCTGAGTGTGAAAAGGATTGATACTCCCATTTTCACCTATTACTCATTTTTCAAGAGCATGGTAAGGATCTTAACAATATTTTTCCACTGTCCTGAAAGACTTTAAGAAGGTTTCTCCCACCCATAAGCAAAGACCACTATGTCTGTGTGCATCCACCAAAACCAGTGCTGTGGAAAATGTTTTCTCTTCTGAAATGGAACAAAATAGTTTTTAAAACAGTCCCCTATTCTAAGGGGAAAAAAGAGAAATATTCTTAATTCCCACATAGAAAAGGGGAAAACTGTCTGTCACCATCTCCATGGGATTGCCCAGGTCTAAACCATTTTTCTTAGGAGTCCCAGGCCCTGTACTCTGGGACTGAGCTCCTCAGTCCCAAAGGGATCATACAAGCACCTGGCCCCTTCTCTGCTCTGCAGCTTTCTATTCATTATCAGTGTGCAGATCTACTACGTATGTCCAAGTCACCTTACCAGAGCAAAAAACCCAGGAGAAAGAACATCAAAAATTACTGGAGCTCTGGAAAAAAAAAAAAAAAAAACAAAAACAAAAACAAAAAAAAAACCCCAAAAACAAAAAAAAAAAAAAAAAAAAAAAAAAAAAAAAAAAAAAACCAAAAAAAAAAATTAAAAAAAAAAAGAAAACAAACAAAAAAAAAAAACAACCCACACACATTCCTTGCTGTGAAAGGCATCTTTATCTGTTCAGTTCATCCAAAAGAAGGTTGAAAGGTGGCTTGATCACAATTTACAAGGGACTGCACCTGGTACAGCCAGTTCCCCTCACCAGAAGGGAAAAATATCCATTTTAGCAGACTTTGATGTGTAATTAAACAACATATTGCTATTTTCTAATGCTTCTACTGTAGGAGAAAGGAGTTTATTTCATACAAAGGCAAGGCCTACCAGGAATGTTTGATGGAATACAAAGAACCAGTTGAATCCCAAAAAAGCTTAGAAGAAGGAACAGATTACATATTTCAGGTACCACTGTGGAAAGATGCCTCACATCTTCAGTAGCAAGACTTCCTACAAATCCTTCACATTTTTTAAATAACTGTAATTCTTTCCACATTTTTGCAAATAGTTGACTTTTTCTGTGCAGTTAACACCTGCTGTTGCAAATACATGTTATCATTTTCTGTTTCAAATAGAGGAAATGAACCATCATAATTTTGTATGCATTTGGGGGAAAAAAAAAATCTATCTCCAGGAAGGAAAAAAAAAAAACAAAAAAACCCCACATTTGAAAACTTTACCAAACTAGAGGGGAATTCATAGCCAGACCCATGACCAGATCCCTGTGGTATCTGATTCAGCAAGTCACAGCCTGAAGTGAGAGGCGGTACTTCTTAGCAGAAACACAAAGCATTTCAGCTATTGAATTGGCCAGGTGTAGTGCTGTAACAATGACCACTGTAATTGGCAGCAAACTGATTACCTGGCTTGAATGCAAAGGCTAGAGCAGACTAATTTTTATAATTGAACATAAAGTGTTGAAAAAATGTGATGCCTGGCAATTAAAAGAGGGGGAAAACACACCTTGTTCTACAGTAGCTAAGCCCAAGAAACATGTGTGTTCATTTGATGATAAAAATCTTCACTGTTTCTTCTACATAGTTTCAGAAAGTTACATCATGGGTTTATAAATTATTTGCTTCATCAGACTTTCCAAAATATTTCTGATTTCAGCTTGGTAGCTATAACATCCATCCTGGTCACTAATGTTTAGGATTATGCACCCATTCACATATGTACAGACACACGTATATAAATGTGTATCTGTGTATACCCACATATACATTTTACACACAGGTATCTATTTCTAGATGTAAAAGTTTCCAGTAGCAATTTGACAGACATGTGACCTTTCCCATTATTGAATGCTATTGCATTTTAACTGCTAATGAGTAGCACAGTTTAGAAGTTAACACACGGAACAGGCAGGCATTACTTCTGTGTGATGCTTATTTGTGGATCTTGACATTTCTCTGAAGTCAGCCACATAAAGGAAGCAGCTATGGCCACTTGGAGGGCTTAGAAAAATTAAGGCTAACCTAACAAAATCAAGCAAATTTGTGATGACTCACTGTCTGACACGTCAGTGTACCCATCACAAGATCCGCTGGGAAGGAGGACTTGCCCACCATTTCCTCAACCCCGTATTTGAATTGGAATCATGGAGTAATGCTAATCAATACAGAGAGCTGGAGTAACTTTAGAAGGATATTCAGAAAAATAATTATACATGATGCTACATTTCCGGACACCTTTCAATCCACTTGGTAGCATGATGCTCAAGGAGGACAAAACGGCCAACATTCAACCATGCCCTTTAAACAGTTTGCCAGTAGAGACAGAGCATGACTCACAAAGCAGGGTATTCTCAGCTGAGACAGCAGCTTCTGACTCAGCAGTGAGCAGCCAAATGTCTGCTAGTAAAGGTGATGAAAAGGTCAGTCTGATAACTTCAAGTGAAGGAGGAACTGGTAACAAGTTGGGCTTGCTACCTTGGGCAGCACACTTTGGCTGGAGAAGCTGCAAGGTGATCTTCTGGTGCTGCAAATAATCAATGGATCTGTAGGTGCACTTTGAACTAATTTACTAGTTCTCATAACTACACCTTCCAAAAACAAGTTTTTTGGATCTAGAGGATGACACGTGTGGCACTGCCACACAGAGTCTGTCCTGTGAGTTCTTCTTAAAGAACAGGAATTCAAAAGCAAATTTATTCTTGCTGTTTACAGACCCTAAGCGAAGTATGTCCCAGGCTGATATTCATCCATCCCTTCTCAATAAATTATACTTGCAAGTCAAAGCATGTCTCATCACAAAAGGAAATTAATGAGTCAGATGTTGAATCGGTCCTTTGGATCCAGCAGGGAGGGAGCCACCCCGAGCCCCACTGTCTGCTGCTGTCCCCACAGAAGGGACAGCCAACAGGACACAGCAGTGGTTCTCATAGTCCTGGGGTATCACATGCAGCACTGGCAGTCAGAGAGAACAGAAGTTTCCCTAGTAAACATGATGGCTGACTGTTGAAATAAGTCCCCTTCTTCTGCATTGCCTATAAGCCAGAAATGATGGCAATTGTAAATGAAGGCAGTAAAGATAAAGCTAAAAGTAAAGAAACTGCACTTGAGAAGATGCTTTGTGGTTCTGAGTTCCTCTGAACTTGATGAGGAGCTCAGATCATAACAAACACACCTCTAAAAGAAGCAGCTACAAAAACTCATCATCACTTTATGAGCTGTGTTCACGTTCTGCAGTGGCATTTTACCTACTAATACCATCTTACATTACCCAAAATAGCACCATAAAGAAGACCCCAAGAAAATCTTCAGTGTAAATTTGAGAAAAGTACTACATACAAACTGAGAAGAACTACTGCAAGGATGCCATAAATTATCCAATAGCTAAAGTTTTCTCCTTTTTTTGCCCAGGTTATAGATTCACTAAGGAGTGTTGTACTTACTTGACACTGGCAGTGGAAAAAGTTTAGTTTTCCCTTGTAAAGGTGGGGTGAAAACTTTCTAGAATGAAAAATCTCAAGCTTGAGAGGAGTCCCATCCATAAACTCAAATATGCTCCACTTCTTCCAGTCTTTAAGTATGGATCTATAAAGAGCAAATGTTGGGCCATCATGACATCAGAAACAGAGGAGACTCAGTTTAATCGGATGAGAAGAATTAAGACCAGATAAATTCACTGTGAACACAGAGAAGCTGGTGCACAACCTGTGGGTGTGAAATCAGAGTGCCTCTGCTATGCCATGAAGACAAAACTTGCTGCATGCCTGAGGGATGGTGTGAGGGCATGGTGGGGTGTCTGAAGGTGCAAAGCCTGCCAGAATAGCAGTGGAGGCCTGCTTAAAGTGCAGAGAGACAAACTTGGTGCAATCTCAGCCCTGCTGCTTTTTGGAAATGGCTGCTGCTACCAGCTGTTTCACAAACTGACCGGGCAGCATCTCAGAGAGCACTAATGGGCACAGGCCAAACCAGTCAGAGAATGTGCTGTTGTTTAGGCAGTGTGGGCAGTCATACAGCCAGCTCTCAAGGATGCTGTGTGTTATTCTGCTGCAGATTTTCAACCAATGCAGCCGGGTTTGCACTATCCCTTGGCTGAGGGACCACATCCCACTCCTGAATCATGGCATGCCTAGGGGAGGGAAAGGGGTGTCAGCTTCCCTCTCCTCCTAATTCTTCATATTTTTGTTTTATCTGTGTCTTGGGTTATGGAACTAAAAAATGTGTATTCTATTTCATCTGTTGAAAGCAGTTGTGGAAATGTGTTTTTTTTCTTTATCTCTTGTAACTGCAGGGGGGAGGGGGGTGGATGCTTTCTGATAATGGCCCAGCTGTTAAAACCATGTGGGGCAGTGTTTCTTATCTCTTTCATCACCATCCTCCCTCCACGGGGATATCTGCTGATAATGGCCCATTAAGGCTCACCAATCACATGACACATTCCATCATCCCATTGGGAGATGCTCCACCCAGTGTTGGGGGGAGCCCAGGCTTCCTACCTGGATAAAAGGAAGAGGGAAAACACCAGAGAGTCAGTCCTACACTGGATTCCTCAGAGGAAGACTGGACTCATCTCGCCATCACTGGACTTTTCTACAGGA